>QLTV01004146.1:1976644-2003635 GCA_003457575.1 Thermophis baileyi
GTGACAGGTGCTCAGGCATGAAAATGTGCCGCTCAAACACTATACTTTTCCGCACACACTGAAAAAAAATTAGAGGGAACATTGCTGATGGGCCTTGTATTTTCTTTCCCAGAGAATCGCATGCCACCCTATCTGCATATCATGGCCTTCTAGTGCTACTAACCTCCTATTTCTCAATTGTATCCACTCTTTCGCCCAATTGAGCACAGCTGTTTGATAATAGTTTTCCCAGTTTGGAAGTCCAAATCTTCCTCTCTCCTTAAAATCTTGTAACAGTTTATATTTAATACTCAGTTTTCTCCCTTGCCAAATAAATTTAGATATGATTTTATTTAAATTTCCAAAAAATTCCTTTCCTAGTCTAATTGGTATACATTGAAATAGAAACAGTAATTTAGGTAACACATTCATCTTTATCGTTGCAACTCTTCCCATGAAGGAGAGTTGCAAATTTTTCCACCTGTCTAAATCTGCTTTAATTTGGTCAACTAATTTATCATAGTTATCTCCTTTAAGTGTGATACAACTTGCCGTCAGTTGGATCCCTAGGTATCTCACCTTCTTTGTTGTCTGAATATTTATTTTACCAACTAGCTCAATTTCTTGTAATTTCGTCATGTTCTTAACTATCATTTTAGTTTTTTCTTTGTTGATCCTCAGACCTGATACTTCTCCATACTCTCTCAGTACTTCCAGCAGTTTTACACCAGATTTTAAGGGCTCTTCCATAATAAACACCAAATCGTCTGCAAAGGCCTGTAATTTGAATATTTCCTTTTTAATTTCTAAACCTCTAATTTGTTCATCCTTCCGAATTATTCTTGTCAAGACTTCCAGAGAAAGAACAAATAGTAATGGTGATAATCAGCATCCTTGTCTTGTGCCTTTCTGTATTTGAAAGAACAAATAGTAATGGTGATAATGGGCATCCTTGTCTTGTGCCTTTCTGTATTTGAAATTTTTAGTTGTCTCTCAGTTTATTACTACTTTTGCTTCCTGTTTAGAGTAAATTGCTTTGAACATGTTTATAAAATTATTACCAAATTCCATATGCCTTAGCCGATTCACCATGAAATCCCATTTGACATTATCAAACGCTTTTTGCGCATCAACAAAGATTAGCGCCATCTGTTTTTCATTGTGCCTTTCATAGTATTCCAGCGTGTCTAATATAATCCTAACATTGTGCCTTATCTGCCTCTTGGGCAGAAACCCATTTTGGTCGGTGTGGATAAATTCAACCAAAAATCTTTTTAACCTTTCTGCCATTATTGCCATAAAAATTTTATAGTCTGAGTTAAGTAATGATATGGGCCTATAGTTTTTAATCTGTGTCAGATCTGCATCTTCCTTGGGAATTAACGTAATAATTGCCTCTTTCCATGAGATTGGGGTCTTTGCTTTTTTAAACACTTCATTAAATACATCTAGTAGGGTTGGGCCTAAAAGTTTGTGGAAATTTTTATATATTTCAGATGGTAATCCATCTGGTCCTGGTGTCTTGTTACTTTTTTGCCTTTTAATTGCCTCTGTGATTTCTAAAAGTGTTATATCCTTGTTTAGCATATTTTTAACCTCTTCCGGGACCTTCGGTAGATCGGCTTTCTGAAGACATTGAAATATTTTATCCTCACTATTACTTTCTTCATCTTTATAAAGGTTCTTATAAAAATCGTATATCACCTTTCTTTTCCCTTCATTCTGATATATCATCTTCCCCAATCGGGATTTTGAATGCATGGCAATAAGGCAAAGCGCTTATTTCAGAGTTCAAAACAATATAAGACAGGGTCTTATTTTTGGGGAAACAATTCCTCTTTTTCTAAAATATTCAATTTGTGCTTAATTAGGTCTAATTTTTGTTTCACATCCCGACTTTGTGGGTTTTTTTGTAGTTCGATCTCCCATTTTGTATATTCTTCCTCTAAATTCTTTTGACGCTGTCTTTTTATTTTATTTTCATTGGCCATATATGCAATTGCCACTCCTCTCATAACTGCTTTAGCTGTATCCCATAAATTTTGGCTATTCGTGTCTTCTTTCTTGTTCGTTTGGAGGAACATATGCATTTGCTCTTCCTCGATTGAATCTTATCTACACTATTACTGATATTAGTCTCTGGTTCAATATTCTAAGTAATCATTCAATATTCTAATTTAATCATTCATATTTGTTGAAAAACTAATGTATACATCAGCACTTACTTTTGAGTAAATGTTAAGTGTAGAATAAACATCTCATGTGAACCTATGATGTTATTTCCTTCAAACCACAAGTAGGTATCGATAGGCCACCAATCCTCCACGGATTTTCATGCTCAGTTGTTGAAATTTGGGATGATAAATCCAATTTTTGGCACTCTAGTTTCTACTTTTGTGGTCCTCTTAATGAAGTGCAAAACAGAAACATAAGGATATTGTACTTTTTAAAAGATCCAATATCCCTGAAAAAACGGGGCCCCAAAATTTGACTCAACTTCTTGATATCTCTAGTGAACCTTAACATAAAAAAAAAAAGATCATCCAAATAAAAGCATAAAGTGTAACACTCTGCCAAAGGGGAAAAAATAGTCTTAAATAATACCAAGATTCACAAGTTCATTATTCAAAATGTTCACATTTATAGGATATGAGAATATTGATTGGTTTGAATTTTGTTCCAGATATTTAATTTGCATACTTAATGAATAGGTATCATGAATTGTCTTAAGATGACAAAGGGTTTTTTCCCCTAAGTTGAGTTATTGTCATCTCACAGCAGCAACTATCATCCGCCTTATGAAGGAGTCTGTTCTACTGAATGCACTCAATTCATGCATCATACTAAACAATAGTTTGGTTTATTTATTTTTTTAAGAAGAAGGATTCATGATCTCATCCATTTCATCTTTATAACCATGGGTTGTTTTGTATATGAGTCTGTATATCTCGCTAAGCTAAAAACAAACAAATTAGTGACATAGAATGATGCATGAACCAAGAGTCTAGGGTAATTGTGCAGGATTGTGCTGTATAGTTCTTGACTAACATAAATCAAGTGGATTCAAACATTATTTCCTACCAGTATACAGTATTACCTTCAACTACCATCTCCAAGAGTTAATTAGTTGGGGGATCCTTGGTACTGTCTGAGCTTGCTTGTTTTCTTGCAGAGGTTTCATTACCCAAACTGGGTAACATCATCAGTGCTAGTAAGGAGTGGGGTTTGCTGTTAGTTTATATTGTAGTGGTTTGCCCTGTCAGTGTTGGTGGGGGTGGTCTTAAAGAGATTCTTTGGTTGGGCTGTTTACTGTTGACAACCAAATAATCTTTAAGACCACAGTGGTGGGATTCAGCCGGTTCGCACCGGTTCAGGCGAACCAGTTGTTAAATTACACACACACACACACACACACACACACACACACACACACACACCACTATCAACAAGGATCCTGGGCGCTGTGCTGCGCTGCAATAAAGAAACAGGCAACGGAGCGGCCGGCGTGAGGGAAGGAGAAGGCCGCTTTCCCTCTTTCTTCTCCCTGCTCCTCCTCCTTTCCTTGTGCCGGCCGTTCCATTTCCCATTTCTCCATTGCAGCACAGCGCCCAGGATCCACTTTGATAGCAGGGGGATTAATTTAACAATCGGTTCGCCCAGGGTCAGGTTGGCCATCGCGGGAGGCTCATCCCGCAAGTGCGGCAGAGCTGGAGGATGGGAATGGGCCACGCCCCCCATGACAGCCAACCTGACCCTGGGCGAACCTGTTGTTAAATTATTTGAATCCCACCACTGGACACCCCCCCCCAACACTGACAGAGCAAGCCACTAGAATATAAACTGACAGGAAACCCCACTCCTTACTAGCACTAATGATGTTAACTAGTTAGGTAATGAAGCGTCTGTAAGAAAACAAGCAAGCTCAGAGAGCACCAAGAACCCCTCATTTCAACCCTGAGCTACAAATATTCTCCTTTATTATTTAAGAAGTTATTTAAAATAAAGCAATGGTATTTTTTCCAGAAGTGGGAAAGTTGGTACTGCCATACTTCCTCAATATATTTGTTAAGATAAAGATTGCATAAATTTTCCAAAGACCTCAGCATTAGCTGATTGTCAATTCCTCATATTTGCACAATGGAGAAATATGTAAACTGAATTAAATTAATTCATTGACTGGCAGCTCAATCAGTGGCAAGCCCCATGCCCCCTTGCTTCTGGGTGGCTTACAAACCTTAAAAGACAATGAAACTATGAACAATAAATATTCTTAATTTACATTCATAAATTACAATTAAAAATATGGGGAGGAAAGGATCAGGATGCATGGGGGGAGGAGGGGGAGGTCTTCTCTTAACCCATCAACCTTCTCCAGAGTGATGCACTCCCATTGGGCCCCAAGCCAAGTGGCAAAGCCAGGTCTTCAGGCCTTTACTGAAGGTCAGGCAGATCTTGCCTTCGGGGGACAAGAATCTTTCAGAGGGCAAGAACCATGGCAGAAAAGTCTCTTCTCCTGGGACCCCGACAGCTGAAATCCCTTAACTGACGGGGTCCGTAGCATGTCCCTTCTATCAACATCGGTGGACAGGCCAGTCCCATTGGGGTGAGATGGTTCCTCAGATAGCATGGACTCATGCCATTCAGAGTATATGAATTCTAAATGTACCAAAAGACAACTCTACCTTTCATTCAAGATTATTTTTCTTCTACTTAAATTACATGATTAAGAAGCTGTTGTCATCATTGCATTATACTATACAAATATCCTTAATTCTTCTGCAGAAAGAAAATGAATATTAATCTGCATCTATAATACATGAAGTCCCTTACACAATCTGTAAAATAAAGTAATTAGAGGTAGCTCATTTAAAGCTTACTTATAAATCTGCTGTAAAAATCTAGTTGCGTTTGAGCTAGGTTGGAACATTTACCCTGAACGTACATGAAATTTATCTAGAGAAATATAAACATAGAAAGAGAGAAACATTAATCCATATGGCGTGAATGTATGGCAAATGTGAAATACGAAATGTAATTATTTCTTTTTATGTAATGTGGAAAAAAGGAATAGGAGGAAGATGTTTCCAATAGCATATAACATTGCCTTCAGAACACTCGGGAACATTCAGTGGTGTCCTCTCCCATGAGCTCAGATAAAGAAACTCAATACCTTGCAATCTGTTCATGTTCAAGAACATAAGCTGATGTTGAAGAATTGCCAGCTAGGTTGGAGGGAGAGGTCAAGCAAGAGCCTAACTTGGAGTCATTGTGCAGCTGCAAACTGCATAAGCTTGACCTCCTTCCTCCCCCCCCCACACCGCAAGACATCAAGCTTTATCTGGTTGTTACCAGGGGAAGGAAGAAATCCTTGTAAAGTAAGTGTTAGACCAGGGGTCAGCAACCCGCGGCTCTGGAGCCACATGTGGTTCTTTCATCCCTCTGTTGCGGCTCCCTGTCGCCGGTCGGCACCACAATTTTGAGAGGAACTTCCAGTTGGGGGGGGGAGCACGGCGCGCCAGGAGGAAACTCTATGGCAAGGGGCGGGTTTTCTGGTCGGCTCCACAATTGATAGGGCTTTCATTTAGGACAGGTAGAGGCAAAAGGATGCCGCACTAGGAGGAGACTCTATGGTGGGGGAACCGGACTTCTGGTCAACTCCAGAATTGAATGGGGGGCTTCCGGTTAGAAACTTTGTGGCTCCTGGTGTTTTCTTTTCTATGGGAAACTGGTCCAAATGGCTCTTGAGTGTTTAAAGTTGCCAACCCCTGTGTTAGACAATAAAGCTACTAACTGATGCTATTCACCAGTGGCTCTGGTTGCTTGTGCCTGACAGTCTTTTATGCAGGCTAGGAACTCTGGGAATTCTAGTCCAAAATCACTGGAGGACACCAGATTAGGAAAGACTGGTGTGTGTAGTCTTTGATGTGATTTTGTTCAAAATTTGCACATAATAAAAACAAAACATTTCCAGTTCAATAGCTAGCGGAAGATGAAATAAAATATTATCTTGACTGCTATAAGTTTCTTAATTTTTGAAGAACTTAAAGCACTTCCTTTAGGAAGACATCAAGATTAATTTCTCCTGTCCTCCTAAAAACATAGTTTTTCCCATTGTATTACAGGTCTTTTCTGTAACATCAGTTTCTGTATACTACCAAGTCCTTACATATATCAAATCCATGATACCAGTTTGCTTGTGAGAATAGTTTCAGACTCCAATTGCCTTCACCCAGGCATGTTCCATTAAACTCTTCTATCAGTGAAATTAGGACCAGCAAAGAGTTAAATTGTAAAGAGCTGCTAGTAAACGGTTAACAGCTACTGCTCCAATGTGGGGGGGTTTTTTTGGGGAGAAGGGTTTGACAGGTAGAAATTATCACTTCTTTGAAAGCTAGTTTAAATTTGCATGAATGAAACTGTACTTGCAATCAAGATCAAATTATTTTTAAACTTTGTTTTGGCCCTAAGCAGCATGATTGTAGAGAATTAACGGACTTAAAAACAAACAAACATGGCAGCAATTAGGGGCTGCTACTGCAGTGCTATGGGCTGCAAAAGCTCATGAACTTTCTAACCTATCTTCTGACATACTGCTACAACTCTCTTTATCATGACCTTTAACTGGGCAAAACAGTGCATCATAGGGCAGCAAATTTTGAACCAAAGTTAACTCAAATGGGCTAATTTTCAGAATGCTGGGATCCATTACTCCCAAACGAATGAAATTTGGGAAGTTGTGGCTACTTCAGTGCTGCTAGACTGCTACAGTCACATGATCCATACTTTCAATATTGCATGATAGCTTCCCAGCCACTCACACAATCCAGGGGTGGGTTCCTCCCGGTTCGGACCAGTTCTCCCGAACCGTTAGCGGCCCGCTGGTGATGTCACGATAACATCACCGAACCGGATCGGTCGGTGCCGGTCCATGGCGGCCGCCATCTTTTTTTTTTTTTGAATTTTTTTGAATTTTTTTTTCTTCTGAGCATGCACAGAAGCTGACTTCCGGCACTGTGCATGCGGTCGCCATCTTTTTTTTGCTTTTTTAAATTTTTTTCAGATTTTTTGTTATTGCGCATGCGCGCCCACGCAGCGCGGGAGGGAGCGAACCGGCAGCGAGGTAAGTTGGAACCCACTCCTGACACAATCCTTTGTTCCCTCCCCCACCAAGCAGCAGACACGGGTGAAATGCTACCGGTCTGGCCAGGTCCGGGCATACCGGTAGCGGCGGCCGCCGATGGTTCAGAGTACCGGTAGTGGCGGCAGCGCGAGGCTCTGCCCACCCGCCCGGACGTCGCCATTTTCTTGTTTTTAACCCTCTGCGCATGCGCAAAGTGTTCTGTGCATGCGCAGATGGTGAAAAAGCACCTGCGACGGGTGTGCACGCTTCCGAACCGGTAGGGAAGGTAAGTAGATTTCACTACTTACCTTCAGACACTTACCTGCCTGCTGGGAAGGGGAGTGGAGAGAAGGAAAAAGATGAGAAAGAGGGAGGGAAAAATGAAAGGAAGGGAAGAACAAGAGGAAGAAAGAGAAGGAGAAAGGAATTTCTGTGTACCCTTCTTGGCCCACGCTGCCCTCCTGTGTGCCTTCCCCAACCTGCACCACTCTCTCACGTGCCTACCCTGACATGTATGGCACTTCTTGTGAATGCCCACACACCTTTTTTGATGCACATGGTACCTCTTAGCCATTTACCTGCCTGCTAGCCACAGACTTACATCTTCCTGCTAGCTTCCCCACTGACTTTCTCTCTGCAAACTTCCCACAAGCGAAGTAAATGGCAGAGCTGGCAGGAGTTTGAGGGAGGGAGGGAGAGAGGGAAAAAGGAAGGCGGGAGGGAATATTTCTGATGCTCTCTGCCAGTTTTCCACAAGGAAACTTAATGGGGAAGTTGGCAGGAGATTGCTCCCATTGCTTTTTGCCTGCCTATGGCCATTCTGTTTCTCTGTTTAGTAAGAAACATCTCTGAAATGATGATCCAGTGGGGTACTGGTTGTCTAGTTCTCTCTATACTTCTGCTTTTTATAATGCTATATATGTGTTCTATGACCATGTTTGACTATTACTTAATGTTCTAAAAGTTGGGCTACTTTGTCTGATAAAAAGGGATACAGAAAAGCTGAATTCTTTGCTACTATCTGATAAGGGTCTGTATTTTCTTTATCTAAATATGGTAGCCTACTACCTATTCAAAAATGGGCTCCAAAGGATAATCTATATATGCAATCAACTTCTGTTTACTGCATTTGAGGACAAAGGAGCACATCAAGCATTCTAATGAGCATACTACATTACTTAAGGTATACTAGACGGCCATTGCTGGTATGCTTCTGGCTGCTCATAGGATTAGGGTGTATCACGTTGTAGTGATTCCATGCAGTGATGTATGGCATATACCAGGGCTTGGCCCTTTCAAATTTTGTTTAAAATCGACATGAAGCCCTTGTATCATTCAATATGCAGTTGATAGCCTGTTATTGATCTCCATTCCAAGCCAAGCAGGAGGTGCAATGGAAGTCTTAACATGATACTGCACAGTAGATGGAAGATACCAAAGTATGCATAGGGAGAAACAAGCTCAGGCTTAACTCAAGCAAAAAAATGGAGCTGTTAATTCAAAAATTAGTCTACTCTAGGATTATAACATTTACTGAACTTGGAGTTACACTCCCCTGAAAAAAAAAGGTTTTCAGTCTGGATATATTCCTGGATTTTCAGCTACTGCTCAGTTTCAACTAATGCAACAGTCATGGTCTTTCCTGGAAAAGGAAGCACTATAGATATTTAGAGTCCTTTATGTCTGGCTATAGTCATTTATATCCTGGCCAGGGGTGGGTTCTAACTTACTTCACTGCTGGTTCGCTTTCTCCCGCGCCGCGTAGCCGTGCCTCGTGGGTGCATGCGCACCTCGGGGGTGCGCGCAGTGCAAAAAAATAAAAATAATAATAAAAATAAAAAAGCTGAAAACAAGATGGCAATGCATGCGCAGTGCCAGAAACTTGGCTTCTACGCATGCGCAGAAGAAGAAAAAATTTCAAAAAAAAATTTTTTTTTAAAAAAAGATCCGACCGAACCAGATCCGTGACGTCATCGTGACGTCACCAGCAGGTCGCTACCAGTTCGGGTGAACCGGTCCGAACCGGGAGGAACCCACCTCTGATCCTGGCCATCTCTCAAAGGAACTACTGTAATTTGTTCTACTTGGAGGTCCCCTTGAAAACTGTCTAGAAACTTGAAGTGTGGCTGCTTATAACAAAATTTGCTATTCTCGTGTCACATATTTGTTATGGAAACTGCTATTTCACATTGTCACTAAACCTGCTACTGGTTTATGAATGCAGTTCAAGGTGGGTACTAAATTCCTAAAATGCCATTATTTTAGAATCTGATTACATGAGACCACCTATTCCAGATCTGGTGGGGTTAGGACATCCTTCAAGTCCTGTCTTTGCAGGGATGCCATAATTAGGGATAACAAAGTTGGGCGTTTTCCATTGCTGCCAAAACTGTTGGCATTTAGAAAAGCTGCCAAGCCCTGACTATTGTGAAAAGTCTACAGGGATTTATATAACAATGGATTTCCTCTGTGGTTTGCCATTAAAATGTTATTGAGAGTGATATTCTTTATGATGGTGGAAATAAAGTTTATTATTTTGTTTCTGCACCATATTATTATTTTAATCTTTCTGCTGTATTACAGCATTGCCCATTTATATGCAAATGAAGTGGCCTATAAGCATGAGGCAGGGAGGGAAGAAAGAAACTAATTAACCAATTAGTGGCTTTGTTCATAAAGTCCAAAGAAAAGAAAAGAGAATCTATATAACACAGCACCCAAATAACTTCTCCAGGAGAAGACTTGCAGAAACTACACAGTTTTACTTTGGCAGGAGTTCTATCAGCAAGCAACAAAGAAACCACAAAGTCACACTGAAATAGCAACTAAGCTGTGGATTTGGGACAGTGGAAATATGAACTACAGCCTTTTCTATGTAAATTTAAAAAAATACAACCCCACTTACATATTTACATAGCAGTAATCATGTAGCATTCTAGATGTGGGCGTGGCTTGGTGGGCGTGGCGTGGCTTGGTGGGTGTGGTGTGGCTTGGTGGGCGTGGCTTGGTGGGCGTGGCAGGGGAAGGATACTGTAAAATCTCCATTCCAACACCACTCCAGGGGAAGGTTACTGCAAAATCCCCATTTCCTCCAGATCAGCTGGGACTCGGGAGGCAGACAATAGATGGGGGCGGGGCCAGTCAGAGGTGGTATTTACCGGTTCTCCGAACTACTCAAAATTTCTGCTACCGGTTCTCTGAACTACTCAAAATTTCCGCTACCGGTTCTCCAGAACTGGTCAGAACCTGCTGAAACCCACCTCTGTATGGGAGGCAGTGAATGTCAAAGGTCCTCTCTCCTAAGGAGCTACATCTGCCTTCTGAAGAAGGGCCTTCTCTGTGGTGGCTCCCTTAGTTTGGAACATTATCCCTGGGGAGATAAGATTGGCCCCCACTTTGACACTCTTTCACAAGGCCCTGAAGACCTGGTTTTGCCAAAGGGCCCGAGGAACCCAGAATGAGATGGAGCCCATCAAGTGGCTTGTTTAATTGATTGTTGTCGCCAGGAGGGTGGGGGGTTACTACTTTTATTGCTTGTATATTGGGTTATTATTTTGGTAAGTCGGCTAGTCACTGAGAGTGAGTGGGCAGCCATATAAACTTTCTTAAATAAAAAAAATCTTAAAAACACAATTGAGATCAGAATTTGTTATGCGAGGCGGTTGATAAGTGAATTGTGCCCAATTTTACAACCTTTTTCACCATGGTTGTTAAGCAAATCATTGAAGTTGTTAAGTGATTTGCATGGTCATTAACTGAACCTGGCATGGTCATTAACTGAACCTGGCTTCCTGTATTGATTTGGCTGCTAAAAGTCAGCTGGGAAGGTCGCAAGTGGCGATCCCATTACCGCAGGATGCTGCAACTGTTGTAAATACATGCCAGTTGCCAAGCACTCAAATTTTAATACATGACTGGGAGATACTGTGTCCGTTATAAGTACAATGATGGGTCGCAAGTCACTTTTTTCAGTGCTGTTGTAACTTTAAATGGCCACTAAAGAAATGGTTGTAAATTGAGGACTATCTGTACAAGAGACGGAATTTCTAATCTCAAATTTACACACAAAAAATTATTGACATTCCCAGCTCAGTTTCAGTTTGGGATATATAGTAATCTCTTACTTGCTGTGTAAGTTACTACAGCTCCATTATATCAATGTATATTAAGTATAGCCACCTTCAAATGTGTCAAGACTTGATAGCGAGCAAAGGATGGGTCTTATATTCTGGTCAATCCTAGTCTCTCTATGTGCAAACCTGGAATTGGAAGATCTGTACAGCATTTATATTTACATCTGGGACCTCTGTCTGCATCACGCTGAGTGAAATCTTAGCACTTAAGCTAATGCAAGAATGCAACTTTTCTTCACAATGTGAGTTGAATGCACAGAGATCAGGAAGAGCAGGAAGCAGGCTGAAAATGTGGTCCAATTCCCTCTCCATTTTCAAGTCTTCTCACATGTTCAAGCCAACAGCTTTTGAAGTTCAAAAGTCCTAAATTCATACCAAGGAAATGATAATTATGTTGATTTAGAAGGGAACTTGGACAGAGTCATGCACTGTGATAAATATTTACTAGCTGAATGTCTAGCCCCTGAGGAATAAAGATTATGTGAGGTTAAACTTTTTCAATACCCTTTGAAAACAGAGTTGCCATTAATTCATAACCTATATTTGGCTGGTCATATTTCTGTTGTTTTGGTTAAAAATATTTCTGAAATGAAAATCAGTTAACACACAGCCTTTCGTGACCTAGTGCCCTCCTTATGTGTGATAGCAGCTACTTAAAAAAAATGCAATGGGTCCAGGTTGGGAAAATGTGGTATATAGCAAAAAGGAAGAGAAGAAAAATATAGTTAAGAGGACACAAGAACAATTAAAACTTACAGTACAACGTATGTTCCCGTCTGTGAGTTTTCCTGCCTTAATAAACTAGCTGTTGGAATAAAAGGGGGTTGGATTTGGAACGTATCTGATCTCCCAAGACAATTTTTAAAGGGATTTTAGTAGGCATACACATGTAGGTTTCAAAAATCCAGATGATGACTAGATAGCAATAGCAATAGCACTTAAGAGTTATATACCGCTTCACAGTGGTTTACTTTCCTCTGTAAGTGGTTTACAGAGTCAGCATATTGCGCCCAACAATCTGGGTCCTCATTTTACCGACTTCAGAAGGATGGAAGGCTGAGTCAACCATGAGCTGATGAGGATGGCAAGGAACTCTCTCTCTCTTTCTGCTGTCATGTGGTGGTTATCCAGGAACTTGCAGCCCAATTTATCAGTCACATTCTGAAAGCAAGAACGCCTTCTGATTCCTTCTCCTGCAGAGAAACATTCAAAAGAGGCAGACTAGTTAAGCAAAACAGTATCACTGTAAAACATTTCTACAAGCCCCTAATTTCCATGATGAAAAACAGCCGCATGGCTTACTTCATTAGCCACCAAAATAGTAAGAGAATGAGCATGCTCACACTCCCCTGGTTCATTTCCAAATAATAATAATCTGACCAGGCAATGAATGAAAACTCTGTCCTAAACACAGACTTGAGTTACAACTAAACAGAACAAAGGAAATAGACTTCCATCAAGAATCAGACTAATTGTCATCGGGCTCTGTGATAATTTGTATGAATGGTTTGTTTTTCAATTCGGTAAATGTCATGACCTATAGCTAATTAATACATTTATAGCATTACAGTATAGCTAATTAATACATTAATACATTATAATACAATCCAGTGCTGCCAGGTGTACCTACTCCAAGGTCCTAGGCCTGCTGAATATCTAAAACGTAATAATATGTAATCATATTGATACCAATTTCAGTCTAATTAAGTTAATAAATTAAGCATATGAATTTGCTCTTGATTTCACCTACGTTTTTATTCTGACTTGTGTGTTCCTTTATGTGCACAACACCCTCAGAAACCTAGTGTGAAACCTGCAATCTGCAAAAGGTACTCATTCTTAGTAAATAGGACCGCACAAATTAATTCATCTATTGGAAAGACATTATATCACCTACTGACTACAACTTCAAAATGTTCAAGGTTGTCACAGATCATACCTGTAATTAGACATGATTCGTACAAAAATAAAAGGTTGCAATATTCAAAACTATCACGCTTTCCATATTTTTTTTTTCCTGTTTAACTTGTGGGTTTTGTGGAAAAAAGAAAGATGGAAGCGTATTTTACAAATGCTGAAAAACGCTTCTGTATAATATACAGGAGAGAATTCTGCTGAACCTTGGCTCACCTTGAGACTCTTGAAAAGGATTTTGTTGCAGTGGTTGAAAACAGCATTATTTCAGCTGCTTTCATTTTGTGAAAGGACCCAATTATACAAAGCCCATGAATCATAGAAGAAACTTCCGTACATCCTTTGTACGGAAAAGGTCCAAGACTTTGATCATCAGTCACCTGTGAGAATTACAATTCCTAAATTAAGTAACAAAGGCTTTTTGGAAAACAGAAGTGATATAGTAATAAAAGACATACTATAATATAGAGTCATGGATTACTGTACATACAGTTTTATTGCAGATAATGACTTAAATGTTTGCATATTTCACTATTTCTAACACACTGGTCCAGGAAACAAAAGAATAGTGTTAAAATACAGGTAGTCCTTGACTTACAACAGTTTATTTAGTGATTATTCAAAGTTACAACGGCACTGAAAAAAAATGACTTATTTTTCACAGTTATGATCTTTGCAGTGTCCCCATAATCATGTGATCTAAATTCAGAGGCTTGGCAATTGGTTCATATTTATGACTGCTGCTGTCCCAAGGTCATGTGATCACCTTTTGTGACCTTCTGACAAGCAAAGTCAATGGGAAACCAGATTCACTTAACCACTTCATTACTAATTTAACACATGTGTTGATTCACTTAACAACTGTGACAAGGTAGGTCGTAAAATGGGGCAAAGCTCACTTAAAATGTCTCACTTAACAACAGAAATTTTGGATTCCATTGGGGTCATAAGTCGAGGACTACCTGTACCAGTCTGCCTGCTCTAATCCTCAAAATAACGCTATCTTGCCATTTAATTTTTCACATTTTGGAATAGTTTCTATGCATAAACTGAACTATTCATGTCAGATCTTGGACATCATATAATACACAATCTTTTCAAGACACAGCTGAAAAATGGAGAGTTTAGTTAATGACCTAATATGGAAACAATGGGTTTCAATATATTTCACAAGCGTCCTATCATTTGCATGGAATAAAAGTGCCACTTATTTCAGTGGTAATGACCAATTAAAATTGTTCTTTATTAAAGAGCTGTGGTGGTGCAGTGGTTAGAATGCAGGATTTCAGGTTAACTCTGCCCACACTGCAGTTCAATCCTGACCTGCTCAAGGTTGACTCAGCCTTCCATCCTTCCAAGGTCGGTAAAATGAGGACCCAGATTGTTGGAGCAATATACTGACGCTATAAACCGCTCAGAGTGCTGTAAAGCACTATGGAGTGGTATATAAGTCTAAGTGTTATTGCTATTAAATGTCCCCCCCCAGCCAACCCCCCCCCCTTCTAAGAATTAAATTAACCACCAGATGTCATGGACTTTCCATTGCTCTTCAAAAACAAATACGCTGCAGCAGCGCACAACTGAAGCTGTGCCAATTCCATTCATTTCTTTGTGTTCCAGCGTGAGTTTGCATTCCTATGTTTGGGTTATTTAAATATTAAGTTAGCATTGTAGGTCAATGGAATAGTATGACAATGAATTCTAAACATTGCCGGAAATAGAGATACATTCATTCTTCTTTTCTAACAAGTGCAAATATTGAAAGTGAAAAGTGAAAGTACACATCTCTGAAAATGACAGTGTTTTGTACACAACCACATCCCACCTCTGCCCCTGTGGATACATATATACACACAAGAAAGAATGACTATTTCACTATAGTGAGGAAGGTTACAAAGCGATTATCTAGTTCTTTCATGGTAGGATATACACAAGATCTTCCTATCAAATATTGAAAATTCTCTATGGACATTGGGCTTTTATTACAAATAGCTGTTTGATATAATATGATTGTCATACATATGTGTATGCTTTCTTAACAAATGTATAATGTTATAAATTATTTTCAAATGGTCAAAACAGGAAATTTAAACAAAGGCATTTCCTGCAATGTAAGACTCCATTTCAAATTACTTTTACAATATAATCATATATAGGTTTACTCAAAAATAAATCTCATTAGTGTCCTCTCCCAGAAAAATAAACACTATTTTAGTTTTGCAATCAAACTCAACCACAGATATATATTCTCTGAATGTTTTGAACTATGAATCCTGCAGAAATTCTCCTGAAAAATTAGTATTTTATTTATTTATCTAATTTTTAAAACCACCCATCTATCTCATGGAGGAACTCTGTGGTTGTGTGTGTGTACACATACACACACATCAATTAATATATATTTTAAAAACCCACTCAACACATTTTAATTTTAGGAAACTGCACATACACACACACATATACAGTACATACCATGGATATATAATTTAATTTTAGCTTGCACAACCACTTCTCCATAAAATGGAGCATATTTCTGAGACAAAAAAAAATCTGCACTTTATGATGTTGTAACATCTTGGTAGATAAATTAAGGATTAGACTTAGATGTTGTTTGATATCATGTTTTATGACCTTTATTCCAAATTGCAATTTCAATCATACTTTGGGTAAAATATTGTTTCTTGACATTAGTCTGAGTGGGGTGAATTACTGTCTGAGCTCATTTCTAAAATAATTTCTAATTTATTAGGCTTTGATTGATAGAAACATTTATATTTTTGATTGATAGAAACATTTATACTTTTAATATGTCACATGCTTTCTTTTAACTAATTAAAAAAAATCTTCATATTATGTAGGAGAGAAGTAGAGCTGGAGGTAGTGTCCGTTAATAATCAAATCACTGTCCTAAGGACAATAGGAATCAATACTAGTAATTTACAAGTTCAAAATGTATGTGTAACCAGATCAATTGGTCAATATAAATACATATTCTTGAATTTCCTATTTTAAAAATATCCACTTTACATTTTTTTCTGATAATTTTTGTTGTGATTTTTGTATCTTAGGTGCAGCCTAGAGAGTTCCCATACTGGATTATAGCTTTAGAATAAAAAAGCCGATATATTGTTAAATATATAAGGAATGATTGTATTAGTTGTGAATTTATTTACTTTAAGTACTTGTCCTAGTTCTGATCATATTTTTTTCCGTCTAATTTCTCCTATTTTTCTGAAGTGTGTCATTTGGCATCTAACTGAAAGGTCAATATAGACTGATTGAGTTTTTAATTTATTTCTTTTCCTGTACTGAGATCCCAACACATCCCTGAACTGCACGAGATAAGTAGAACCTTGTAGGGCTTAGACTAAATCTTTCACAGACAATAGCAGAAACCTCTTGAGAAAGGATTATATATATATACTAGCTGATACCTGTGCTTTGCTATGAAACTATGTGATGGGGCTTGATAAATTGACACTTAAAGCTTGAAAATTAATGAGTAGTTAAAAAATGGACTGTATTATTTCGTTAGAGATGGTAAGCTAAGTTTCTGTTACAGATGAAGACATTATTTGCATAGCGTAGACCCTAAATTCGTCCCTCAGATGAATTGCTCAGGACCTCCCTGTAAACAACATTCCTGGTTTTGCTGTCTGGCTGGAGGATGACCAGGCTGGCAGGTGAACTGACTCTGGAGCATGCCACATAGGCCGTGGGAGAAACAGGCAGCTTCCCTTACTTGTGTTTTCCTAATCGCATCTATACATCTTTTCCTGCGTTTTTTGCCTCTTTTCCCTTTAACTGGTGTTACAGTAGAAGGAACAGATTCATCTGAACGGAGGAGGAAAATAAGGGGGGGGGGAGAATCTGCCTCTGCCTACCAGCATCCATCGGGATTCATATGGCTAACTGTTCTTTAGTAAAGCTGCTTGCTGCTGTGAAAGCAAAAGTGAAACTGAAACTCCTCTGCTTGTGTTTTGCATTTGGATCAGATTTCTTTTCAGGTGGGGAGTGGGGAGTAGAACTCCTTAGCATCAGAGCTTGTTAATATTAATATAAGAAATACTCATGCTGCGATGGTCATTTTGAAAAAAACATTTCTTAGTGAGCACCTAGAAGCCAAGAGGAACACACGTGGCAAATTTCAAGTTTGTAGGCTTTACGGTTCTGGATATTTCGTGATTAATGCGTGAGTGGTTTTCGCTTTTATATATAGAGATAAAAATTCAACTAGTGAGGCTGGAGACAGAACAGTGATCATACTGGGTAAGTTCACATGCCATGCACCTTAAATGTGGTTGGCTGGTTAGTGATTCAGTACATTTTCATACTGATATTCTTTTCAAGCATCCATTTACAACAATTTGTATGCCACCTCATCAAAGAATATAGTGGCTTAAATTTCATATAAAACCATATACTAAAAATATCACTGAACAGCATTCCAGCCACTTTGCAACCAACCACTCTCCAAACAGCTGCTTCCAGCTATGGTAGGACCATTTGTCTCACGAGTTGCATGAACCATCAAAAGTTGTATGGATCAGCACCATCTTAATGGTGCTAAAGGAAAAAAAAATTCCAGAGTGAGGGGGCTGGAATGGGACAACTTGCCACAGTCGACTTGCCCTGGCCAACTCGCCCTGACCGTCTCACCATGGCCAACTTGTCCTGGTCAACTTGCCCGTGTCAACTTGCTTCAGGACAATTTGCCGCAGCCAACTCACCACAGGGCAACTTGCTGTGGAACAATTCAACACAGAATAACTCAAGAGAGGAACAAGTAGAATTGCAGCTCCTCCCAGCCTCGAGGACTTC
Source organism: Thermophis baileyi (assembly GCA_003457575.1). Lineage (NCBI taxonomy): Eukaryota > Metazoa > Chordata > Lepidosauria > Squamata > Dipsadidae > Thermophis > Thermophis baileyi. Next base: position 1,994,612 of record QLTV01004146.1, read on the forward strand.
TAATTGGAGAAGGTTCTTCAAGACAAGGCCCACTGCAATTCACTTCTCCCTCTTGAGTTATCAAGCATCAAATTGTCCTGTGGCAAATTATCCTGTGGTGAGTTGGTTGTGGTGAATTGTCCTGTGGCAAGTCCGCCAAGGTGAGTCAGACCAGGATAAGATGACCGGGGAGAGTTGACTGGGGAAAGTCGGCACTGTGAGTTGTCCTAGACCCTAAGGGGGCTGCCTCTGGGTTCCTTCCCTTCAATATCTTGGGACATGGGAGAATCCTCAGCATATCCTATCAGTCAGATGAGCAGGTTCTGTGGGGAAAGGGGGGTGGGGTGGGGAGTCCGCCTCGCTGGCGACGCCAGGAAAACTGGTAAGAAGCTTTTGCTCTCGCTCTCGCTCTCTGTCTCTCCGCGCGCCCTGTTTTCCGAGCGGGAGCAAGGAGTATCCGCGAGCTCCGGCAAGGAGGAGGAGCCTTTTCCGCCGCCGGCGGAGCTCGCGCCGTGTGAGGGCCCGCGGTCTACCGTGTTGTTGCTTGGCGCCTGTGGGGAGGGGGAGAATGTCCTAGAAGTAGGAGGCTGAAGACACAAGACTGATAATCAGCCTGAGATGACGAATGAGACTTCGTCGAAACGTTGCAATGACATCTCCACGTGCGAGAAGGAGAAAATAAGCACAACCATACATATATATATATATATATATATAGAGAGAGAGAGAGAGAGAGAGAGAGAGAGAGAGAGAGAGAGAGAGAGAGAGAGAGAGACAGACAGACAGACAGACAGACCCTCATCTGAAACCAATAGATGAGTCCTCCTAACAGTTTAATGAGTTTAATATTTAAATAATTAATTCCATTAGAAATATGTGCACAAAAAACCTCCATAAAACGTAAAGTTTCTAGTTAGGAAAGAACCTTGTAATATACCACGGAATATATGTAGAAATTTATAGTGTTCTGGAGCTAATGCTTTAATGGGAGAGAATAGAAACCTAATAATTAAATGTTTAAGTTAAATGTGATGACTAACAGTCTGTTGCTGTGCTTGTGTGTGACACGCTGAACCAAAAAGTAGCTAGCCTCATTTCAGTCCAGTATGCCGAGCAAATCCAGCCAATGTGACTGGTTCTGTATTTTACGCAGAAAATTGGGTTAACAGAGAATATCACGGTGACTAATTGCTGTACTCAACGTGAAGGGATATAATCCAGTTTCTTCACAAGGTTATCTGTCGCTTCAGGTTGTGGCCAAGCAGATAAAGCTGCTATCTGAGCGCCCTTGGCGTTTTTGTGTGTGTTTATGGGTTAGTGATGGCGGCGGCCAGCTGCACTGCATTGGTAATCGCTGAACCTCGGACCCATTTCCACGGGTTTCCAAGCACGCTTTCACCAACTTCTCCATTTTTTAATCGCGTCCAAGGCAAGAGAGTCGAGATTCCGCACGGTTTTTCCCGCCGGCAATTTCGAAGGTTTGCCCGCTTTACTTCGCGCTTTTATCTCGCTTCCGTTTTTTTTCTTCAAGGTAGGAAAGTCTGCAGTGCAGGAGGGGCTCATTGCATCGTATCGGCTTCGGGGTCGCGTTTAGCATCTTAGGGAGGAAGTAGACCCTGCCGCCGTGCAGCTTTTTTCTTTCTTTTTCTCTCTCCCCCCCCCCGCTTCTCCCCGCAAATGGATGTCTTCAACGCTTGAGAAGCCCGAGCAGTTAGGAGGCAGGATATGTTTTACACGCTGCCTGCCTGCCGGGCGACGGGACTCGAGATTGCAGATGCTTCCTGCTCGGGCAGGGGTGTTTTACACCCGGCGATAAACGGTCTTAACTCTCTCCTGCCCCTCTGGGACTCTTTCGACTGCACTCCGGAGAACCGGGGACGTGCTGCCGTTCTCAGCCTTTTGGGCCCCCCCCCCTCCTCCAGGCTGGTCACACGCCGGTCCAAGAGCCTTCGCCCGCCAGCCTTTGCCGAGAGCGAGTCCTCCTAGACCGGAGAAGGACGCATTCTCGCGTTACACTTAATAGAGCCGTTTACTACTACCACCACCAACTCCCCCCCCCCTTTTCCCTCCCGTCTTTTTCAGCGTTTTCGGCATTGGTCGCTCCCGCTGACGGTGGGTAGTTTGCAGACGCTCCCTTAGCTCCGGCGAGGCTGTTTTGTTGGGGTTTTTCCCCCCCCCCTACACTCCCGGGCGGGCAAGGCGGCTGGCAGACGCTTCCCTGCTCGGCCCGGGGCTCCCTCGCGCCGCAGTCGGAAGAGCGAGGCGGCTGAGGAGGGAACACCACGTCCGGCTGGCTTTCTCAAGGGTTTCGCTGCGGCAACTGGCTGAGCTCGGCCCTCAAGCGTCGCCGCCAGCGAGCGCCGCTCCTGCGCTGTTCCATGTCCGGCCTCCCCGCCACTTCGGCGGGGGGGCCAAGCCCCGGCCCCCGCTTGGCGAGAGAAAGAGAGCGCAAAATGGAACGAGGAGGAGGAGGGGGGGGAAAGGGGGGTGAGGAAGCAGAGAAGGAAGGGAAGAAAAGGTGAAGGGGAGGGAAAGGAAAGGAAAGGAAAGGAAAGGAAAGGTCGCTGGCGACGCCAGGAAAACTGGTAAGAAGCTTTTGCTCTCGCTCTCTGTCTCTCCGCGCGCCCTGTTTTCCGAGCGGGAGCAAGGAGTATCCGCGAGCTCCGGCAAGGAGGAGGAGCCTTTTCCGCCGCCGGCGGAGCTCGCGCCGTGTGAGGGCCCGCGGTCTACCGTGTTGTTGCTTGGCGCCTGTGGGGAGGGAGCTGCTGACTCCTCCCTCCTCCTCTCCCTCCCGGTTCTCGTGCCGCCGCTGCTCTTTCCCCCCCTCCGCCCCCCCACTTGTGCGGTCTGCTGGCGTGCTGGGTCGGTCGGTCGCAATGGAAAACCCAGCAGTTTCCTTTTCCTCGCCCGCATTGACGAGCGAGCGCCTTTCCTGTCGGAAAAGCCCTGGAATAGGTAGGTTTACTCCTTTCGCTCGCCTGCCTGCCTGCCTGCCCGCCCGCATGCCTGCATGCATGCATGCATGATTTGCCTGCCGGGTGGGGAGCGTCGTTGTCTTCTTCCTTCCTTTTTTCTTTCCTTCCTTGTTTCTTTCTCCGTTTACCTCGCTCTTCTCGGAGAAGCGGGCAAACGACCTGCTTTGTCCCTTTGGCTTTTTGCGGGACACTTCGGCAAAGTCGTCTCGCCCCTTGGTTTTTTTGACGGGACCGCTGGAGGCGAGGCGCTGTGGCGGCTTCTCTCCTTGCTCACCCGACCCTTTTCGTCACCTGCTGCTTTTGTCTTTCTCCTCCGGTGAGCAAAGAAAGGACCTCGGTGCCTGGGATAATTCATTCTATCTGATGGTGTGATTGAGGCAAGGCAGAGGCATTTTCCCCTTTGCACGAAAGTGTTTTCCTTTCCCCTCTTCCCTTGGCCATAGATACAGAGCAGGTTGCCACACCTGCTTTCCCTCCCCCTCCCCTCCCCTCCCCTCCCCTCATTTTTCTCGATTTTTTTTTAAAGGTTGGCGGTGCTTCTTCCCCGCTTTGGAGAGAGGTGGCTGATTCTCCGTGGTAATAACCATCACTTGCTGCCGGGTCTCCTTTGCTTGCTAAAGTCGCCGCTTGCCTTGTTTAAGAGGATCCAGGAACCAATGTGACAGTCTCTCAGTTGTTGAATGGATCAGGAGGCGCCTCTGTGCCTATTGCTTGCAGATGGACGACCTTTAGTGTCATGTTAGTGCTGTTTTTTCCTCCAGCCTGTATTGTTGCAGACAGCTGTTATTTATTCCCTCTGAAAGGAAAGGAGCTTTTCTCTCTCCTCCCTATCCCATTAGCAATGATTTTCCCCCCTCATCCCCATTTTTAGAGGATAACAGCCCCCTTTTAAGGGGCTAGCTTAGAATGCTGTGGATAGCCTTGAGAGTAAAGACAACAAACCAACAACAACAAAACCACTTGTTGGCCTTCTCTTTATATACCCCATTTTTCTTTGGCCTTGTTCTGTGCTGCTTCGCTGAGATAGTTCAGGTCATATAGTATTTTCCCTTCCTGGTAATAGTAGTAGGATATTGAGTTTGGGGGCTAAAGTATTAGTATTGAAAATGTGAGCAAAAATGTTATAAATGGTGTTTGTGCTTTGAGGACCTCTGTTGACTGATCAGTGTAGTCTCATGGCTAATATTACTGTGGGGAGTAGCATATTAGGAAAATGCAGCAATACAGCAATGTTGACATGTCAATGTTGCATTTACATTTCATGATATTTAAATGAATCTTTATTACGGTCAGTACAGACCAGCAAATAAAAGCATTAAAAGATAATAGTAAAAACAAAAAACAAAAGACAGACATCATAATATATTGCAATTGGTTGTGGATTAACAGTGGTCAATTAAAGTTTGCCTAATTTTACATACAGCACAGCAGAATTTGGCCACATTCAAAGAAACTACTTCATACTGATCTGATAACAGTAGTTGCATATAAAAAAAGATCAGTGTTCCTGGATATTTTATCAGGTAAAGTGTTATAAATTGAGTCCATAAGTCCTTATAGAAGATGCAGTATAGCAGGATGTGAGCTATAGCTTCATGTTATTATTTAGCCTATCAGGCTTGTGACTGGTACCACACAAAAGAGTTTTCATGATGTGGTTAATACTTGTTATGCTAAAAATGTGGAGGATGGAATCTGAAATGGCATGCTGCCATTTTTTGCATTATTAATACAAATAATACATTTGTATTGAGTTGAAAAAAGATCTAATCTGCAGAGAAATTAGATCTCATTTAGCAAAAATAACAGTAAAACAATGTAGAAAGGGCAAATGTACTTACAATAGTCAGGTATATGATGCTATTACCATGGGCAAAGATTGCCAAAGAAGGTTTATTGTGGTTGCATAAGAATTGATCTACAGCAGGTGTGTCCAACCTTTGCCTGGGCCGCTCTGAGTGAAGAGGAATTGTTTATATAAACTATATACTATAGTTTATATATATAAATAATAAACTTCCTTTATTTGGAGGGGGGGAGTCTCGTGGGGCCTCATTACTAACTTGTCCAGGGCCACATTTGGCACATGGGCTGCGGGTTGAACATGCCTGAAAGGTTAAGTTGTACCATTGAAATCAGAAAGATCTGTAAGTATTGATAACCCATTTAAATTTCATCCCCAAGTTGTTCCGAAGTCATCTTAATAGCATATTCAAAAATGTTTAATGTTATTTTTTGTCAACATGTTACAGTTGGTATTATTAAAGTTATTTGATCAGTTGTCCATTTTGGAATGTATGATGTAGCTTATTTATTCAGGCACTATAGTCCTTAGAAACTAGCTGGGAATTATAGCCCCAGCATATCTGAGATTTTAAAAAAACCTTGGAATATACAATTTCCCACTGGTATCTGTAGGAGTCATGATCGCCTATGAGAAGTATTAGCCCCTACATATAGTATGGTCCTGTTGAGGTTAAATAACAATAGTGCTTAATATGTAAGTATATATAGAAATGTGATGGATTTGTCTCTTAAAATATTTTTAAAAGTAACAAATGTATAGAAAATTATATTTTATAAGCATTCATTATCACACTTGCTTAAATTAGATTCATTTTATACTACAAGTAATCATTGAGTTATGACCACAACAGCCCCAAATTTCTGTTGCTAAGCAAGACATTTGCCCCATTTTATGACATTTCTTGCCACAGTTAAGTCAGTCACTGCAGTTGTTCAGTTAATAACACAGTTAAGTGAATTTGACTTCCCCATTGACTTTGCTTATCCAAGGTCAAAAAATGTTATCACATGGCCTCAGGACACTGCAACCGTCATAAATATGAGTCAGTTGCCAAGTGTCCGATTTTGATCATGTGACCATGGGGATGCTGCAATGGTTGTAAGTGTGAGAAATGCTTATCAGTCACTTTTTTCAATGCTGCTGTAACTTAGAGCAGTCACTAAATAAACAATTGTAAGTTGAGGACTACCTGTATCAAATTATTTACCAAGCATCTCAAAAATATTCTGAAGACAGAACAAACCACCTGGTGTGCTGCCATGGTTCAAAATATATATCTAAATTCCAAAGTTATTTTGATTCATTTGACCTCACATTAAACTTTCACTCTTCAGGGTACTATGAAAGTTGTAAATGAAAGTTGTAAAAAAAGGCTGTCCTTTTGCTCAAGTTTGATGTTGGAAGCTTTAGAGCCAAAGCTCTATGGCAAAAATGTGGGAGAATTGTCATTCTTCCCCATTTCTTCCTGTTAGGAGAGTCTACTGAGTTCCTTCCCATTGTAGTGAGTAGGAGGAAAATTATGTACATCAGCACAAATTCTTCTTTATGAATCTGGGTGGTGCAGTTTTGTTTCTTTGAGTGGTGGTGGTTTTATAGATACTTGTATAGATATTTGTTTTTATGGAATTGCTCTTTTAACTTTTTGAAGCTGCCCAGAGTTTGTTGATTTAAGAACATAATTAACTTGAGACATTGTTCTATCTAAAGTCTGGTCATTATTATGTCAATCAATTCTTTCATCTTAGGTTGTACCTGGAGATAAAAAATTTAGGGTAGGAAGAATATTCTGCAGGGTTTGAAAAGAAAGAACCAAGATTGAATCTCTTCTGTGGGAAGAGTTCATGGTAGGGAGATATGGTATATCCTACAGTCGATGAGATCCCATAATGCTAGAGCATGGATCTGTAGAAAGAAATGTTGTTTCATACTCAAGCCACAATTTTATAATTCTGTATTTATTTAACTGAAGAAAGCTTAATTGGTCTCAGTGGGTCTTATTTTCTAGTAGACAGCAATAGAATTAACTAGTTGTCATAATAACTTTTCCAGCCTGGATTCCCAAATTCTGTCAACTTGTATACAAATTACTTGCCTGGGGTCTTGGATAACTGGCTAATCTACTTCGGGGTGGGGGTGAAATTAATGGCTTAAGATGAATTTAATTTTTATTCAGACACAAATAATTACCAACTGAGGCAAAGGCTTGTTTTGTTGTGTTAAGATTCCCCCCCCCACACCCTAAAGTTTGGGATTGTTCAATTCAGATATGCCTTGTAGGCTGCCTAGAGTCATTTTGATGAGATGGATGTCTTATAAATTGTTTAAGAAAGAAAGTCATAATTAATGATGTTAAGTGAATCCAAAGAGAACAAAATACACAGGTAGTTTTTGACTTACAATTCATTTAGTGACTGTTCAAAGTTACAACAGCACTGAAAAAAGTGACATGACCATTTTTTACACTTATGACCGTTGCAGCATCCCCATGGTCGTGATTTATATTCGGATGCTTGACAATTGACTCACATTTATGACGGGTGCAGTGTGCCGGTGTGATCCCCTTTTGCAACCTTCTGACAAAGTCAATGGGAAACCAGATTCACTTAATTAGTAACAACCGTGTTACTAATTTAACAACTGCAGTGATTCAGTTAACAAATATGGCAAGAAAAGTCATAAAATGGGGCAAAACTCAATGAATTTCTTACTTAGCAACATAAATTTTGGGCTCAATTGTGGTCGTAAGTCGAGGACTACCTCTATAGATTATTATTTTTTCTTCATGAAATGCTGTGAAGTATACCATGAGAAGAAACTCTTCAGAACAAGTTCCAGCTAATCCAATATTTTGCTTATAGCAGGGATCAAACAGTTTATGTATTCAAAAAAATGTGTGTTCTAAAATACAGGTCTTAGATGTAAAAACAAATGTAATAGCAGTCCCAATTATCTAATATATCATGTGGAAAGACCCTTGCTCACCACTAGAGCACATGCTTTATACATGAAACATGTCTTAACTTCAGGCTTTGGCATCTTCATATGGGACTAGGAAAACTGGTTGGCTGACCTTGTAGATTTCCAAGCTACATTTTGTTAATCATCATAACAACATTTGGCAGGATTCACATTTTATACTAAGCCACGAATGATTCTTTACAAACACAAAGGCTGATTCACATAATATGCCAAGCCAATGTGAAACTACATTATGGCTTGACTCAACAGATACCTTACTTGAAATCTTGAAGGCTGATAAGGCTTGACATTGTATTTGTATCAGCCTTCTCAAGTCTGTAGTATTGGCAATCTACAGAATTTCCAATTTGGAATTTTTGGCAATCTGAAGATCAAATTTGGAAAGAACAGTAACAGTACTGAGTCAGATGTTTGACTTAAGACAGCTTTTTGTGCCTTTGCATCTGGCAGTGTGACAGAGCTTCCCCATCTGTCAGAAAGTTCTGTTATTGTATCTAACAACTGTGATTAATGGATTCTAATACCTATTGATAAACACAATATAAATTTTGAGCATAAGAAAAAAAAGTAAAGTCCATAAAAAGATACAAATATATTTTTGTCAGCATTGCCATTATATGATAATGATTACAGCCATAGTAATGTCAATATGTGATTTGGAGAGAACTACTGTGTTTCCCCGAAAATAAGACAGGGGCTTATATTTTTTTGACCCCCGAAATATGGCCTCAGCCTTATTATCGGGGGGGGGGGCTTATTATTTTGGGGGTGCAGTAGGCGGCGAGCGTGGGACTGCATGTCCCATCGCCGCTGCCTCCCCTCCCTGCCACCACCGCCTCGTGGAGCAGGACTCAGCAAGGCTTGTTGTGCCGTTGCATGCATGAACTGCCGGACTGCCGCAAACTTCATCATACTGGGACAGCTGGGGTCCTGCTGACGTTGGTGCATGCAACTGCACANTATTTTGGGGGTGCAGTAGGCGGCGAGCGTGGGACTGCATGTCCCATCGCCGCTGCCTCGCCTCCCCTCCCTGCCGCCACCGCCCGTGGAGCAGGACTCAGCAAGGCTTGTTGTGCCGTTGCATGCACGAACTGCAGGACTGCTGCAAACTTCATCATACTGGCACAGCTGGGGTCCTTCTGCCGTTGGTGCATGCAAGGGCACAACAGGCCTTGCAGACTCCTGCTCCACGAGGCAGCGGCGGTGGCGTGACGAGTCTCACAGAGACTCATTTCTGGCAGGTGGAACATGTTGGGCCGCGAGACGCGCGTCCTACCTGGGACT
>QLTV01004146.1:2005561-2040835 GCA_003457575.1 Thermophis baileyi
TCTGCCTCTGCCAGCGTTTTGAAGCGCTCCTGCCTGCGATGGGGCGGCGAGGCAGGGATCGAGGCTCCCCTCCTCTTCCTCGGAGGCAGGAGCGCGTTTGAAAACGCTGGCAGAGGCAGAGCCCAGAGGAGCCGAGCCAGTCTCGTGGGGGGTGCGTGCGCAGGGGCAGGAGCGTGTTTGAAAACGCTGGCAGGGGCAGAGCCCAGAGGAGCCGAGCCAGTCTCGTGGGGTGTGCGTGCACCCACCTCTCGCTTGCTCTCGCTCTCCCGGCCAAAAAAGTGCCCGCCGCAAAAAGAGCGCCTCCCGGCATGCCCCCCTTCCCCCGGAAAGTAATGGGGGGGGGCTTATTTTCGGGGGGGGGCTTATTTCAACGCATGTCCCGAAAAGCCCTGTTGGGCTTATTATCGGGACATGTCTTATTTTCGGGAAAACACGGTATTATTTTGGAGAATGTATTATACATGATGTAGGAAGTGAAATTGGCATCCAATTTAATCCAACTTTCGTTGTACCAGCCTTAGAATTGATATTAAAGATATTGAAATAGTAAATACCATCTATATTTTAATATCAACCATCAACAGTTAAGAAATATGCCATAGACTAGCACTTGGTAGAGCAACCTTGAAGACCTTGGAAAAGATACTCAAATGATATGATGTGGTCTAATGTCAGGCTCAAACCATCAGATCCACATATGAAGAGTTCAGTTAGCTATTTTATTGCTCGTGCCTCTTATACAGGAATCTTCCAGATTGACGTTTTGCACACAGACCAGACTAGATACGGTTCAACAGTATTCAAAGGGGATCAGATTTTGTCTTTTTTGTGCCTACATAAAGACTAAGCTAATTGCCTGCTGGACTCCTTCCCTTGGCTCAGCTAATTTCTGTCTGGCATCTATACTTAAAAAAGATCAGAATTGTGCAAGTCACGGTATTCCCTATGACACTCCATGGAAGTGAAAGTTAGACTATAAAGAAGTAGGATAGGAAAAGCATTGATGCATTGCGCATTGATCCCAAAGGTGCTTTTTCAAAAGGCAACTGGACTTTCTGTTTTTTCTTCTCTTCTTGAAGATGTTTCACTTCTCATCCAAGAAGCATCTTCAGTTCTGACTCAATGCTGGGGAATGGAAGGATTTATATTCCTTGCACTCATCTGTTAGCGCTTTGAAGGTGAGTCGTTAGCTCTTTCAGTGTCATTGAGGCCCCTTAGGGGTTTATCTATGCCCTCCAGGCCATCTGAATTAGAGTGCACATGGCTGTGGAATCTTCTTGGAACTGCTGAAAGGACTGTGTTGTTAACAGGAGCTAGTTGGTGTTGTATCCCACCCCCTCTGTTGAGAGAGGGCTGTTCAGTTTTAACAGTGATGGCCTTTTTTTTAACCCCTCTTTCAAAGCAGTGGTCCTCTCTGTCCAGAAAGTGGACTTCACTGTCTTCCAATGAGTGACCTTTATCATTCAAATGCAGATGGATTGCTGAATCTTGTCCTGATGGGTTTGTTTTCCTATGTTGTGCCATGTGTTTGTGAAGTGGTTGTTTTATTTAAACCCCAAAGGGGCCTCAACAATTCTCAGAGAGCTACTGACCCATCTTCAAAGTGCTAACAACCAGATGACTGAAAGGAATATAAATCCTTCCATTCCCCAGCATTCAGTCAGAACTCAAAATGCTTCTTGGATGAGAAGCAAAACATCTTCAAGAAGAGAAGAAAAAAGATAGAAAGTCCAGTTGCCTTTTGAAAAAAAGCACCTTTGAGACAACCCTGATCTGGATGACTGAGAATCTCCATAGACATTGAGCATTGATGCTTTTGAACTTCGTGTTGAAGAGCCCTGAAAATACTGTGGACAGCCAAGAAAACACACAAATGGATCATCGAACAAATTATCCAGAATTCTTACTTGAGGCATAAATGACCAGACACAAATTATCCTAATCTGGATGCATTATGTGAAGACTCAGCTCTTTGAAAAAGGCTCTAATGCTGGGAAAAGTGGAACTGAAGAGAGGAAGAGGATGACCAGCTGCAGGGTGAATGGATTCAGTCACAGTAGCGCTAAATTAGTGCACCATTGGGAGACATAAAAGAACAAGTTAGGAGTAGATTATCATGGAGAAAATGTTTTCATTTTAATTATTTTTATTAAAGTTTGTTATAAGAAATAGAAATAAGGAAATAGAAATAAAAGAAATAAGGAAATTGAAATAAAAAGGAAGATAAAGGGGGGAGGAAAGAAAGGTGTAAAGAGAAAGAAAAAAAGTAGTGACTTCTGGCTTTTTTCAGTACAGTAAAATACAAAAAAAGTCTCAGCCATTTCCAAATAAAAACAAAACTAGATTGATTCTTATCTTTAATTAAAACAGTCAGTTTTGCCAACTCAGCCAACTTCATCACCTTTATCATCTATTTTTCCATGTGGGAATTAGTGTGTCTTTCCATCTTGTTGCATATAGAATTCTTGCTATTGTCAATATATATAGTAACAAAGTTCCAGATTTTCTTTCAAAATCTTTCTCCATCAAACCTAAAAGGGAAACTTCTGGTTTCAATTTTATACTTATTTTAAAAATGTATTAAGAATCTTCTGAATTAAGATAAAAATCTGATTCCAATATTTCTTTGCTTTATCAAAATTCACCAGAAATGATAAAAACTACCCTTTGTACAGTTGCATTTCCAGCATACGTTTGAAACTTCCTTATACATCTTTGACAATTTCTCCGGTGTTAAATACCAATGATACAGAGAAAATCTGTTGATCACTAGGTGTTGAAAATGACTTGATGGCACATAATCATTTTCAGTTGATAAAATATTCATACAATAGTTAGTTGCTATCTCTACAAAAAAGAAGAGCTAACAAATCATGAACGAAATATTAAGTGGAAGGCCGATGTTTTATCTATGTATTTATGTGGTTATGTGAAAATAATACTATTGTAGTTAAGATTAAAGATTAAGAATTAAATATTGCAAATAAATAAGAATTTCCTCTTAGCAGAACCACTTGCCTGAAAAGAAACCACTTTAAAAATACATCCTAATCAAAAATATAAAATGTAATAAAACATTTGAAGCTTATGTAATTGTATTTAAAAATGCAATGTTTATTATAAAAATAATAAAATAAACATTTTCCTTATGTTTATACATGCGCATGCGCACGCGCACACACACGGCACAATTTATAATAGTTTATCTTATTAAAATGATGCCAGTTTGTATATCACATTTGGCTAGGCTAAAATAGAGCTGAATATTTAGGATTCAACCTTTGTGGTTACACATTCATTAACCTTCCTAGCATGTCATTTTATCGTATTAGATGGTGAATATTGTTTAATTACACATAGACTGTAATCTGAACAAACAATTCTATTTGTTAACTTAGGTTTTATATTGTATGAGAAGTAATTCCTTAGTATTTTGCATGACTCATTTCTTTTGTATGCTACCAATAACAAGTTTTCTCTAGTGAAAAAGACTAGCAAATATTCTTGTAAAAGATTGTCTTCTATGCTTTTGGTCTTCTGAATGGCTGTTAAGATCTGACTGCTTCAGCAGGGCCTTAGCCTTGAAAAATGGAATACTTTATACTGCAAGAAATGTTCTTGATTATTGAACTTCCCATAGCCAAGGTGTTGTTTGGATTAATATTGTGGTTGTTATTGCAATTACGTTTTTGTTTTTAATCTGGCTTGGGGCCATGTTATTTGAAGGACCGCCTCTGCCTAGTTACATCTACTTGGCCAACCAAATTGGGAAGACAGTGTAATAATATGGGTCCCATCTATTTTATTTTATTTATTTATATTCCACTTTTATTGTTTTTACAAATAACTCAAGGCGTCTAACACATGCAAAACACCTTCCTCTTCCCCTAGAACAGTGGTTCTCAACCTTCCTAATGCCACGACCCCCTCCCTGCCGCTGCGACCCCCTCCCCACGTGTGCGCGTTGCTAGGTGAGAAGCGATGAGGTGACAAAGGGGGCGTGGCACCAAGATGGTGGGCTAGCACGCACGGCCCTTCCATCGGCACCTGCGCATTCGAGGGCCGCCCGTGTGTCGCACCGTCCCCGGGTACTCGTATGTGGACGGATAGAGGAGCGGTGTCTTGGTTCCTAAGACCATCGGAAATATGTGTTTTCCAATGGTCTTAGGCGACCCCTGTGAAAGGGTCGTTCGACCCCCAAAGGGGTTGCGACCCACAGGTTGAGAACCGCTGCCCTAGAACAACAATCATATGAAGTGGGTTGGGCTGGAGAGAGTGACTAGCCCCAAGTCACCCAGCTGGCTTTCGTGCCTAAGGCAGGACTTGAACTCACAGTCTCTGGCTTTCTATACTGGTGCTTTAACCACTAGACCAAACTAGCTTACAGAAGTACATCTGGTGTGTCCGAAAAAAAGTGCCTTCTCTGTGGTGGTTCATTTCCTATGGAACATCATTCCCCCAGGGATAAGATTGACTCCACCTTGATATTATTTCAAAAGGCCCTGAAGATCTGGTTCTATTAGCAAGTCTATAGAGATTCTCAGTCATCTAGGTCATGGTTGTCCCAAAAGTGCTTTTTCAAAAGGCAACCGGAGCTTTTGTTTTTCCTTGAAGACATTTCACTTCTCATCCAAGAAGCTTCAGCTCTGACCTGGTCTGAGAAGTGAAAGGTCTTCAAGGAAAAACAAAAAGTCTGATTGCCTTTAGAAAAAGCACTTTTGGGATTAGGGACCCCAGGTTGCTACAGAGTCAATCAAGTGATTGTTGTGACTGTGCCGGGGGGGGGGGGCTTATAGGCTTGTAGATTTTAATTTTGTAAGCCGCACGGAATCAATGTGTTAGTTGGGCACCCATATAAATTTGTTTAATAAATTGATTACTGAGGGAGGTATGTGAAGCATATTGACCTAGTAAATAAATATATAAGTCTTTTGATTTCAGCAGCAGTATTTTTAGAAGAAAAGAATCCTTTAATCAATTTAGTTTTCATTAAATTAAGTAAAATGTTAAACATAAGTAAGATAGGATCTAGAATATTTTAATAAGTATGATACTGGCTTCTATCCATGAAGCATGATCGCATATGTTGATACAGATCAGTAATGAGATTTCATATCCCGTTTAATAGATAATAAATATCTGTGCACTTTCCTTATGAGATCCATGCATATGTTGGAAGAAATATCCAGGTCCAGGTCCAATCCGGGAGAAAGGCACTGGAGACAAAATGGAGGCTGGAGGCTGATTGGAAAGAGGGTCCATTTATTGATGAACAGAAGCACTTGTTTGTGGTTCTGGTGCAGCTGACCACATGGAGTTGAGACAGGGTGGTGGTGGTGGTATTTATACCTTCTCTCCTTTTTTAATATTTCCTAAAATATTTCATTCTTCTAGGAGAGGCGTGAGTGCTAACTTTTCTATACATAATTTGTTACTTAGGACAAATGTACAGATCCAAAGGAGTATTTGGGAATTTGAAACCATTGGTCTTCTATTCTGAAGTAGGAGAATAAAATCTCTTTAACTATGGAGAAAAGCTTTGTACATTTCTTCTCTGATATTTCTTCCTACTTTGGGAAGTTCAATAATTAACAAGCAGTGAGAAGCAGCCTTCCTTGGTGGTTAATTTCCAAGCATGCTGAGTCTATGGTTACAGCCTCCTTAAGCCTTGCTCTACTCTGGCTATGATTTACATAGGCTTCATTTAAAACTTCCAGTAGAAGTACTTGATTTCATTTTGGTATGACTTACATTTGCTGATCATAAAATTACTAAATCAATTTTAAGTAATGTAATTATAAATACAGTAATTTGGTTGCTGTGAATCTTTAATGGTACTTGGACACTAAGCAACAGAGACCATGGCTTGATGTATAGTATGAATAGGATCAGACAAGATATTCATGGTAGTAATTGGCTCTTAAAAATACTATTTTTATTTGTACGGCTGTGATTTTCAGGGAAGCCTTCAGCTTTACACATAGTAACAACTGGTTTATATAATAGATACTTCTGGTATATTAGTAACATATTCAGCAATACTGAAACTTTCCATTTAAGTATTGCTTTGTAACTTGTGTGTAGAAAACATAACTATATAATTGACCAAATATACTTGGCAGCTAGACAGGGAAATTGGGTTGTGGTAGCACAGTGATGAAGAATTAACAAATGATCAAGCCTTTACTTAATTTCCTCATTTGTTTCCTCAGAACTGAGGCCATTAAAAATTGCTGTGAGAAAAATGGGTTCATGGATTTTAGACTTCATTTTTTTCCCTTCGTGTTTTTATCAAGTCTAATTTTTTTGAATATACAATTCAAGAAATCACTGCTCTTATAATGACTAATTGAGGTGTGTGCAAACAGTAGGAAAATGTGTTGTATCCTCATGCAGTTAACAGTGAAGGTAAATATACATTTGACATAGTTTCCTGTAATTTTCTCTGATTATCACAGACGGTTTGCCAGTTAAGGTAATTTCACTATTGTATGTCAAGCAATAGGTAAGCAGAGAGGGAATATTCTTCTCTCTCTTTCAGTCATATCTCTGCTTGTTATTATTAAATCTGTCTAATTCCTTTTAACTTCTGCTTCCTATCTATCAAAAAAAGCAATGTTTTGATAGCTTGCAAATAAATTTGCAGATTATTTCAATGACTATAGTTGGCCCATTAAAGAGTACATTAATTTAGAATTTTATGATGGTATTTTAGTAGCATGATATTTTGCTTGTATTTTGGATAAATAAACTGGCCAAAATGCTTATCTGTTGCTGTATAGTAATGGTAGTCTTTTGTAATATAGACATTAGATTTCAAATTCCTGAATTCTCACCAGTGTCCAAGCTCACTGGGAAATTCTGGGACTTGAATTTCGATGTCAAGATCGGGAAAAGCTCTGTTTTGATTAGACCCAGGTTCATCTTGTTTGTCATTCAGCTCTTAATTGTAGGCCAGAGATTTCCGAATTATTATATTTGGAACAGTCTGGATATTCCTTATTACTTTGAAGCCTATTTACTCTGAAAAAAATCCCCCATAGAGATGTTATGCCACAGTATTGTTGAAAGAGAAATGGGTTACATATTTTACTCAACCTGTCTAAAATTAGCACTGTACATTGAACTGTGTAATATCTGAAGTAGCCTTTTGGAGATACTGTACTACAACACTGTTTCTACTATCTAAGAATGGTACAGATTTCTGTATCTGGGACATATGGTTACCAAAATTAAAACAAGCAATACGTCATTATAGAGTTCAGGCAGACTGAGAGCTGACAAGGAGTGAAGCTGGTTTTCTCTGAAGCTGACTGAGAAAGAACAGATTTACCAATTCACTGCCTTTTATCCAGTGCTCTGTGTTTGTGTTGTGTGTGTTTAATTATATTTTATTTATTTGTTTGTTTGTTTATTCAGTTTTTATGGCCGCCCAACTCAATCAAGTGACTCTTGGTGGCTTACAGTTCTAAAAATAAAAAACTATGAAAACATTAAAATAAACCATCCACAAAATAAGTACAAACAGCAGCTGTGATAATTAATCAGCTAATAGTAAAGCTAAGTAACTGGGCCTTTAACATGTTCCAAGCCTCAGGCCCCAATACATAGCCATGTTTTTAAAGCTTTACAAAAAGCCAACAGGTTTGGGGGTATTCTAATCTCTGAGGGGAGAGTATTCCACAAAGCAGGGGCTACATGTAAATGTATAGTTATTGGTTTTTTTTAACCTACAAAACTACTCTGGGAATAAGTCACAGTGTCATGGACCAGGCAAATTAGCACTGCTAATATGATGTCTGTCTATATGCAGAACCTATAATAGTCTCATAGTTATTTAAAGTTACAGTATGTTTAACATTCTAAATTCAAAGCTAATAAATTGTTAATTGGTTGTTTTTCTGTTATCTTTGTCCTCTGTGGCAAGTGTTTGGTTGACTTCATTATTGGCAACTCTAGGGAAAGGCTAAAAAAGTTGATATAAACCTACCTACCTACATCTTTAATAATATTTATTTTATTATTCTAAAGCAGATTTCTTATACTGGAAATCTCCAGATAACCTCATCTCTGATATTGATGGTCAGTTTTCCTAAAAGATAAATGATGATAAAGAGAAGCGTGGTCCCAATTCATTTAGTGGCATTCAGATTCCTGTTGCTTTAACGTGAAAATAATGCTAACTGACTAAGGTTTCATGCACATATGGTGCCAAAAGGGAAATTTTTGGCGCCTAAATTCCATCTGGATGCCTTTTCTTGGAAGATTCCCTTAAGAAGTCAAAAACT
Organism: Thermophis baileyi; assembly: GCA_003457575.1. Lineage (NCBI taxonomy): Eukaryota > Metazoa > Chordata > Lepidosauria > Squamata > Dipsadidae > Thermophis > Thermophis baileyi. The sequence continues at coordinate 2,013,850 of QLTV01004146.1, forward strand.
GAAACATCATTTTAGGAATGGCAAAACAGGCATCTCAATGTGCATATGATTCCACCATGAAACTTTTTAAATTTGTTTAGGTGTGTTCATTGGCAGGAGAATCAAATGGATAACAAGCTGTTCTTTCGGTATGCTGGGCATTTGCAGTAAACCAGAATTCTCCAAAATATTGGTTTAGCATGGCTTGCAAATACAGTCAAAGTACGCTAAAATGTTAGTTTTCATTGAATATGCAATTGGCATGTATTTAGGACTTGCAGCATAATCAAACATGCTTAAAAATGACACTAAGCCTTGATTTAGCTCTTTTTTTAATCACTATTGATAATATAGGGTTTTTCCATTGGCTACTATTACTATTAGATTTATATCATGCCTTTATACAACTCAAGGCAGTATGTATAATATTCCCATCATGTTTTCTGTATAAAGGGGTGTCAAACTCACCGTGTCACATTGCCATCATGTGACCTATTGCAACGTTTTTCCCCTTTCCAGAGCTGGGATAGGCGTGGCCTGTGTGTTGCATCCGGCCCATGGACTGCCAGTTTGACACCCCTGCTCTATAACAAGTCTGTGAGTTTAGTTGAAAGAGAGTGACTGGCTCTAAGTCAGCCTGATTCCAGGTTTTTTTTCCTTGCATTATTTTTTGTTTGTACATAGCCAGTTTGGTTAAGTTACCAGTCTAGAAAGTGGGAGAATGTGAGTTCCACTCCCATCTTACCCATGAAGGCCAGCTGGGTGTCCTTGGGCCAGTTCCCTCTCTTAGCCCAATTCAACCTTATTAAGTAGTGCTGGTTTTGCATTTTACAAATACATACATAAATGAATGAATGAATGAATGAATAAATAAAATTTTAAATTCTGTGTTTTTGTTTTAAATGGCTCTCCTTCCTCAAGATCTGATTATCCTTGTGGCTGTTTGTAAATACATCAGCCATGGTATATTTGAGCCTTCAGTAAGTAGTGTTTTTAGTCTATTCGTAGAATCTGAGTGAACTATATCTGCATATGTAATTACATTTTTCTTGCTGTAATTAACTTTGACATGAAAAACATTTGAAGGAAAAGCTAGAGGTAAATTGTTAGGCTTACTATACCCTTTGCAAAATTCCATACTTTTACGAAAAGTTGTGCAATAATATGTCCTCTTGAGTTTTTTTCCTCCTGTGTAACTCTCTAACATAAATACTTACGAAGTCCATTGGCTAAGCCAGCTCCTAAAATTATCATTCTGCTATTTGGAAATTTTATCTACTTGTTAATGTGACAGGCAGCTTGTTTTATGATACTATATAAAATTTGTAAGGGCGAGGCCACTTCTCTCTGTGTACGATGTTTTGTTTGACTATTCTTCTGCTCCATATGACTTTGCAGGTAGTCCTTGCTTAACAAAGATGATTGGGACCGGAATTTTCATTGCTAACCACAGCACTCCTAAAGTGTGATGTCATTTGATTACATTGCTTAGCAGTGGCAGTCACTGTTAAGCGAGAATTGCTGGTTGTTAAGCAACAACTTCACATGACTGTGACTTGTGACATCCTGCTGTCACAATCAGTCAAAATCAGTGGGGAAGCCGGTAGGAAGTCACAAGTCCCAGGCAGCTCACAAGCAGATGGTGTGAATGGTATAGAGACACCTGAGCAGCATCTGGGCAGGGGAGGGGTGCTGCTGCACAGGCAGGAGAGTGCTGACGTGTGAGCATGGCCAGGTGGGTGGGCAGGCATGCGCTATGGAGTGCGAACGGAGGGTATATCAGGCTGGCATGTGCTACAAAGTATGAGATCCTTGTAGTCGTGGGGCTCCTCAGGAGGAAAAGTAGCAGGGGCAACTTCCCTGCTGGCTTATCCAGTGACTTTGCTCGTGAGAAGACAGCAGAGAAGGTTGCAAATGGTGATAATATGAATCCAGGACACTGCAACCCTTGTAACTGCAAAGTAGTTGCCAAGCGTCTGAATTGCAATCACATGTCTGCAGGGGGTGCTGTGACAGTTGAAACTTTGAGGACCGGTCTTAAGTACTACTCATTAACACCATCACAGTTTCAAACGGTTGCTGAATGAGTTTTTGTTAACCAAGGACTACCTATACCCGTGATGGCAAACCTATGGCACGCGTGCCGGAAATGGCACACAGAGCCATGTCACCTGGCACATACGGCATCGGCCATTGCTCTTCCGGGTTTCCGGCGCACGCATGTGCACCGGCCAGCTAGTCTTCTGGTTACTGGCACGCATGCGCGCGCGACGATCAGCTGGCCTTCACGCATGCAGTAGTGCCAGAAACTGGAAGATCAGCCGGCCAGCTGATCATCACGCATGCATGCGCGCCAGTAACCAGAAAACTAGCTGGCCGGTGTGCATGTGTGCGCATGCCATTGACGCCCGCATGCAGCCCCGGGACATCCACCCCCTTGCCAGCCAGGAGTGCTGCCGCCAGTCACTCCCCTGCGCCCGCCTGCCTCGCCGCCGCCGTCAGGAAAGGCCCCGAAGCTGCGCTGCCCGGGATCCACGTTGGAGGCTGTTTGCGCCGGCAAAGTGGCGTTGCCTCTTTGTCGGCGCTGCTGCCTCTTTGCAGCAGCTCCTGCCAGCCTCGCTGTCAAACTTTGGGGTTTGCCTTACTGGGGGGAGGAGAAAGGTCCTGGTGGGGGGAACATCCGTGGTGCCAGCGACTGCAGCCACGCTCCGGAGAAGCCCCGTTGGAGCGCTGATCAGCTGTGTGCATGGCGGCGGCCAGCACAAGAGAAGCGGGATGCCCAATGCTCAGCTCTGCAGCCCTGCGGAGCCGGTTGGGCGATTTCCGGCATGGCCTGCGCCGGCGGGGTGCTGTTCTGACCCAACGTACTGATGAACACAGCACAAACAGCGTCCGTACAAACCTTGTTTTAATAGTAACGGCTACTAATTGTCTTACTTAGCAGTCATCCTAAATTCAAATAAAGTGTAAACCAGTCTTTTCTGTGCAATGGCTGTTAATTAATCTCCTTAACAGACGGCAATAGTCCAAGCAAAAGAACACAAGTCTGACGAAGAGTCTTTCAGATAACAGCAGATAACCCACACAAACCTTACTGTTTTTGGCAAAACGCCCAGGAACAATTTGCAAGCAACTTTGACATTTCAAACGGGAGCAGAACAGAGGTTTGAATTCAAAGATAAGGACTTAAATGAATGAAGTTGTTTCCTGCAAATTCCTCAGTTGTTTTCCTCACTTAAATAGGCTATGGGAGTGGCCAATTATCCCCAAGCCTTACTCCCGAGTAGTCCTTCTCGGGAGCCATTCCTGCGTTTTGACAGCTCTGCGCACGCATGCATTGAGTACCGGGTCCTCCTCTTCTTCACTCATGGCAGCCTCTGGAGGTTCTGAAGGCCCTGGCTGAATCCCTGCCTCTGGCACCGAGCTTTCTCCAGCCTCCTCACTGTCCGACTCTGGTGCCAGCTGCACAGGCCGCTGGTGAATCACAATACCAGCCTCCTCGCTGTTTGGCTCTGCCGCCAGCTGCACAGGCTGCTTGCGGACCACAACAGACACGTGGCTTGCCTACATAACACTGCCGGTGCCAGGGCTGCACAGCTGAGCGTTGGGTGCCCCGCTTCTCTTGCGCTGGCCGCCACCATGCACACAGCACACAGCTGTGAAATCTGGAGAAAGAGGGAGCCGCTCACACCTTTTTTTAAAGTCTCCTTTCCCAAAAGGAAAATAACGGGGGTCGTGGAACCGTCATGTGTAGCGCAAACGTAGAAAACACAGACACACAAACACAGACATACACACACAACCATTCCATTCTGTTTATGGGCTAAGCGAGTACCTTTGGCTGCTTTTTCGCGTAAAGAAACGAGTTTACTCTTCCGCAGGCGGGCTGGGCTCTGCAAGTGAAGCCACCTCTCGCCCCCTTTGCCTGGTGCCCCTGGAAACACACCCCTCCTCCTCCTCTCCTCCCTAGATCCACCTTCCCGCGCAAAGGGTCTCGGGAGAAAGTTTGAGGAAGGAGGCAGATCGTGTGTCGGCATTGTAGGGCCATTTGTCCCGCGGCCAAGGCGGGATGGAGCCGAGCGGTTCCTTCGGCCAGAAAGATCAAGGCAGGTCATTGCCCATCTGGCTTCTGGCTTTCAGTTACGGTGCTCATTTGAAAGTTTGGTGCTAAGACTTCATAGCCAAGAAAGGAAGGAACACCGCTCCCCTCTCTTTCCCCGACCCCCTTGAAGTTGAAACACCTTCCCTTTATAAGTCTCTGGCAGCCGCTTTCCAGCGTAGACCTCTTAGCTCAGATAGCACCCCGAGAATCAGGTAGCTGCAACTCTCTTGCAGGATAAGGAAGCGAGGCTGGCAGGAGGAGGAGTCGCTGCTGCCTCTGCAAAGAGGCAGTGGCGCCAGCAAAGAGGCAGCGGCGCGAACAGCCTCCAACGTGGATCCCGGGCAGCGCAGCTTCGGGGCCTTTCCTGAAGCGGCGGGCAGGCAGGCACAGGGGAGCGACTGGCCAGAACTAGCTGCCCACCGTGTTTTGGATTCCAGGTTGGTGCAGGAGACTTTCCAGACCCAAAATAGGGGGAGGGGGGAGCGGGGGGGCAGCGCGGGGGGGTGGGGCGCATGGGTGGGGGGGGGCGGGGGGTGGTGGGCATGCATGGGGGCCATTGCATTATGGGTGTGGGCATGTGCACGCCCGACCCCCCCCCCATGCTCTCCACGCTTTTGGCACGTGACGGCAAAAAGGTTTGCCATCACTGACCTATACTGACAGTTTCTTCTTGTTCATGTAAAATTCTCTCTGAAATTCTGATTGGTGCCATTTGAAATAGTTTTTCTTGGATAGTACATTCATTTTGATAATTGCAAAAATCCTAACCAAGAAACCTTTAGGTTCCTCCATCTCTCAAACTCTCTCTATGAATTTTAAAACCTGTTGCTTCTTTATCACCTTGTAATTTTTCTGCCAATATTTCTAATGTAGTGATGAATAATTCATAAGGGAGTGAATTGATATCCTTTGCCTTGTTTCTTTACTAGTTTCATGCCCATTTGGATTTCATTTCATGGTGTCCTGATTTCTAGTCCAGTCTCATTTTTATAAAATATTTGAGTGGTTCATTTACTTTTGCTTGGTGCCTGATGAAAGGAAACAAAACACAAAATACTAAAAGACTGCTGTGTCTTAATCACTTAAATCAGAATTAACAAGAAAGTTTGTCTTGTTCTTCAAAGAAGGTTGAAGAAAATTATAATTAAATGGCTCACTTAAAATATGCTTGAGAAAAGAAGCTGCTTCTGTTATAAATAGCACATCTTAACTTTGTAACTTTTAAACAGTTATTATATATTTTTGCTGGAAAGTGGCTCAAAGAGGGGTTTTCTGATTGAGTAGAGGAAGTGGCTAGAGCAGTTTTCCATCTCAGTATTCTGTTGTTCTGTTGAGGCTGTGGTTGCAGTTAGTGTCCCTCAGGAGTTTTTAACAATATCGCTATGGTTATTATGCCCAAGACATTTTATATTTGTTTTGAATATAAACTAACAAGGAGGAAGTTGATTTAATAAAGTGAGGTTATTTAATTGTATTCTGCCAAGTGGTGTTCTCTGCTACTTTATCTACTTCTGCTTTAAATTAAAAAAAATTGAATAGTGAGAACAGAGCAAAGGTGTACATATGCTTTAAATAAAACTATTTATGTGGTTCTGTTATGAGGGGAGCCCAACAAATGTGCAGAAATTATCAGCTTTGTTTATTTAGTGAAAAGACATATAGCTGCCCATTTTAAACACCATGGGCCTTACACATAGTAATAAAAACAACAAATACCGTACATAAAACCATTGCAGAAACCTCTGATACTCTCCAAAACTCCCTCCATCAACAATTCTGGATTCCAACTTTTCTATACCCCAATACAGGTGGGGGAAAAACAGCTCTTTAAGGCTTTCCAGAAGGCTGGGAACTCCAAGGAAAAATGTTCCAAATGAATTCACTGTAAGTAATCAAGCAAACATGCTGTAGATATCTACATCAATTTGACCTATGACTTTTTTCTGACCAGAAAGGGGATAGTTACTTAGGACTGGAAGAAAAATTAGAATATATCCATATATCCGCTTTGTGGAAAAACAGAACATTTTTTCCCTTTTCTGTTTCTGTAGTCATTTCTGAAAACACCTAGAGTTTCAGTTATACTGAATTATAGTTACCAAACAGTTTTGTTTTTCCCCCCAGCATCTAATTCTTCTCCACAAATAGCATGAGATGGTTTGGTAATTATAAAAAATGTTATTTGGTTCTCTCAAGTTTTGAAAGACTCATTGTTGAGAGGTACTGGCTTGAAAACAACATTGGAAGAACTAGTTAGTCATGTTAAGTTCTTCTTAGATCATAAGTGAGTGCTTGGGGGCATACCAGATGTTCTGAGAGAGGTATTTTACCTGTGCTTGCCAATGAAATAAGAGATAGTAAGCATGGATCTTTGTCAACTTGAATAATAAATGTGATCTTTTTTTTTAATGAAACATTAAAAACATTAACAATGCTGGCACTTTGGCTGGATTTTAATTACTTTTTCTGGAGAAGATTGCTGCGCATAAACATATTTCTCATTCCTGTTAGAAATTAGAACCTCTTAATATAAGTTAATATACAGAAATTCATGGAAAAAAAATTTTTTCTGTGTGCATCCCTAACTGGGCTTTAAAAGTTCTTTTGGATGGGGTGCAGGGTAGCTATTAGGGGAAAAGTGATTCTAACTCTTCTATAAATTTAATTTAAGATTAAAACCAAAGTTTTCAGGATCCATGCCAGCTTTGAATGCTAGAAAAAGATTTCCAAAATATAAATGGAAGCACAGAAAATCTAAATATAATCACTAGAATTTTTGAGTACAAGTAGCCTACACATACATGAAAAGAAGGGAGCCAAAGAAAATGGTTGAGGAGCATATTAGTAAATGAAGTGCAGCTGTACATATTGATTAAATGAAAATGCCTGGGCTATTTCAACATTTTCGGTGACTCAACTTAACCTATAGCAGGTTTCACATAGCTAAGGCATAATTTCTGTTAATTTGACACACCTAAGCCAATCTCTCACTCCTACCTGGAACACAGCCAGTACCAATTTTATTTTTATTCATTTCCAAAAGTGTATACAGAATTCTAACTACTAATTGAAGCTTTCCAGAATTGTATGTATCCGTGTATTTAATATATCTCAATACACTTTTCTATGCAGATACAGCTTATATTTATTGTTATAAATATATGCATGTGTGTACACAAATTAAAACAATGCAAAAACAGTAAAAGTTTTATTTAAAATTGAGGTAAGGGGAATAAAAAGACAACCATTCACATAGGTAAAGCCTAGGTAGCAATAGCAATAGCAGTTAGACTTATATACCGCTTCATAGTGCTTTACAGCCCTCTCTAAGTGGTTTACAGAGTTAGCATATTGCCCCCAACAATCTGGGTCCTCATTTTACCCACCTCAGAAGGATGGAAGGCTGAGTCAACCTTGAGCCGGTGAGATTTGAACCGCTGAACTGCAGCTAGCAGTCAGCTGAAGTAGCCTGCAGTGCTGCACTCTAACCATTGCGCCACCTCGGCTCTTAGGTAAAAATATTAGTTTTCAGTAGAAGGCTAAAAGTTGTCATAGGAGACACCCGTAAGTTCTTTCCAGACGGCAAGCAGAGGTGGGTTCCTACCGGTTTGGACCGGTTCTATAGAACCGGTAGTAACTTGGCCTGGGTCGCTAGAACCGGCAGCAACCCAGGCCTGCCATGCCCCCGAACCGGTTCTTTCGGTGGCGCCATAGGCGCCGCCATCTTGTTTTTTGCTTCTACACATGCACAGAAGCTTTTTTTAAGTACTGCGCATGCGCACGAAGCGCATCCCTGAGCGAACCGGCAGCAAAACAAACCGGAACCCACCCCTGATGGCAAGCACTAGCGCACAGAATAGCCATGTGGGAATAACTACTGTACAAGTTGGCAGGAGAATTTATTTTGTTGGGGAATTACCCGCAAAATCTGTAACGAAGTATGCAATCTGTGTAGATGCCTTGTGGGATGCAGTGATCATCTTAATATGACTTAAAGTACTTTACTGATGCCTTGTTCGCTGAACATTGAAGTATTTTATAACACTGAGCTAAAACAATTACAATGAAGGAACATCACTGCTGACTTTGCAGTGATAACTGGATCACAGTAAACTCTGCTGCTTCAGAAACATTGCAAAGATACAACAAATGCAGAGCTGCCACTCACAATGTGGAAGATAGTTAAAAGGTTGCTTTGAAGACCTGTGGAAACTGCTGGTCACATGTACCCTGCAGTTCTCTCTGTCATTATGTGCTCTCAGATCTCTTCAGTTAGAAGAAACGAACTCTCTAGTATGTGGTCTTCACAATTAAGAACGTGACATTAAATTGGTACTATTGCAATATGCTTAATTAACATGAACTTTAATATACACTGCACACTCACTTATTTAGAACTCTACATAAGTATACTATTTTTCTTTTTTTTCCCAAGCATAGTGGGAAAGAGAATTAATAGCAAATTGCAGAAGATAAATTATACTTATACATTTGTGTGAGATTCAGAATTCAAAGAACATGAGATCTCATCTCTCAAAAAAAAAAAATTGTGAAAAAAAGTCAGATTTGCATAGATATGAGGCATATGTTGTGTAAAACCTGTAACAGAATTTTTTGTCATCCAGAGTTTTGGCTTAGTTTTTTCCACAAGAGAAAAAGCTACCCGGTAAGCCAAATGTGTTGCAGTCATTGCCAAAATCTTGTACGGTGGTAAAATATTATCTAATCTTGGAGTACAAACCCTGAGATAACCACACCTTTCATTCTGATAAAATCTAAGATGAAGATTTAGTTGTTTAGAAAGAGATGCTTTAAAGATAAGACTGACATTTCATACTATTATGGTACATAATGCTTGGATTTGTACCCTTGCCAAACCATGATGTGTTCAGTTGTGACTTATTACATAATCCACAATTATTTAAAAAAATCATAAATCACGGTTTGGAAATCACAATTCATACAGTATACTTAGTGACAAAAATTACATTGCATTTTTCAGTGACTGTAAACCCGTCTACAGATTTAGTTGTTACCTTCGTAGAAATAGACGTGTGCTTTATAGCATGGATGTCAAACTCGTGATGTCACGTTGCTGTCGTGACATTTTGTGACATTTTTCCGCTTCGCGGAAGTGGCACGGGTGTGGCCTACACGTTTCGCATCCGGCCCACGGGCTGCCAGTTTGACACCCCTGCTTTATAGCATATTTTTGTCACTGCTTCAGAAACAGCCAGAGCATTCATTTATTCTGTCTCATTTACCAGCTCACAACAGTTCACAGTATAGATCTAAAACAATAACAATACAAATTTGATAATCGAATACATTTTACTACATCAGATCTATTATAATCTTCATAAATTACTATGATCCATAGCTGGTGAATATTCATAGCTGCAATCTTAAAATATTCGACCAGTAATTTTAAGTAATATATTAAGTAATATATTGGGTGGTTGTGGAAGGAAGCTTGGATATAAAAATGTTTTTTAGCTTCTTAAAAAAAGCAAACTGAGAATGGAATAGTCTGAACTTCTAGGGAGAGGGAAATCCATAAATGCAGTGATGCTACTAAGAAAGTTGACCCTTCTAGTCATTTTCAGATGAGCCTCTTTATGGCTTGGCAGGATTCAAAGCATTAAAGGATTTATGTATCAGGCTCCTTGAATTTGAACAAGAACAAAATGGGAAGCTATTATAGTGTTGACAGAACAGATGTTATATGCTGACATTGGGAAGCACTCAACAGAAGTCTGGATGACGCATTCTGGACCCAGTGCAACTTCTAAGTTTCTTTCAAGGATAACTTGCTTTACAGTAATTTAATCAGTAGATAGCCCATACATGCACAATAATAGCCTGATTAGACCTAACCAAGAAGAGGTGTAGTTGTAAGTCATAAAGAGGTTTTCTACTCCCAATCAAATCTTTCTAACTACTAATTTGTCTGGTTTCAGTTTCAAGTTTTTACAGCTTCTCCTGTCACAATTTGGGATCAACCAGGAGTCGGCCAAAGACGTATTTGATCAACATGGAAAGGAGTAGACTTGTGTGGTCATCTACCTATAGGTGGTATTCAGTCCCACAATCCCTAAAGATCACTTCTAGCAACTTTATACAGATGCTAGAAACATGGGGGATACACTTAAAGTTTGTGACATACTGTAACTCAAAAGTTGTAAAGTGGGATAATAATCACCTGAACTACAATCTGAAGCCTTTTGTCCAGGAGGAACAAAAGGAGTAGAACCTCAACAGATACTGTATATTTCCAACCCCTAACTTGGAATACCATGGTGGATGATATCAAAAGCTGCATAGAGATTGAAGAGTAATTGCATGTCACATAAGCAATGCCTTCTTACATTGTCATGTCACCATGTGGCTGTCCGATGAGATCATTCCTCACCCAGAAGGAAGAGCAGGAAATGGTTAGTTTAAAATGTTTTTATTTGGTTCTGAAAGCCTTTAATGCACCAGCCCTTTCTGTAATTTTATGATGTACCCAAAAATAAAAAAAAAAGTTCTCTAAAATTAGTAAATGTGTAGGACTTTGCTAAGTGGACTTAATAAAATTAAGACATGCAATGAATCCATTTCTTTATTTGCAGTACAGTAATACGAAAATCTGAATTATAGAAGATTAATAATAAATTAATAAAATCAATACTAAAACAAGATTCTCAATCCATAATTTCAAAATATTCTGATTCATAAAATTGTCCAACTTCCTTACACATTATCTGAGAAGCATAAATTCCCAATTCTTCTGAAACTTTAATTCCATTGCACATCTGATCACCAACAAGTCACAAATACGTTAGACTTAATACTAATCATTCCATGACATTGCTGAATCATTGTTCCAATTATTTTGCAATGTACATGATGCCATTTGTTGCCTATGTTGAGTTATTGTAAGTAATTTCCTGCTTCTAAACTATTTTACTGCCCAGCTATTAATTTTCTGCAGCAGGATGTGTGGTCTTTGTAATGTAAGTAACAGAAAATTTTACCTAAAAGAGTTTCAAACACATAGAGAAACATAGTAAACTGGGTTGATGATACAGTAAATTAGCCAATGTATAATTCTATGAATATACAGAATATTTAAACAACAATTACAACAAAAATTCTAGGCTTAATTGTGATTAAGGGAAAACTGACGGGGAAGGAGTATTTATTTTTTCCTGTACCAGTGTTTCTTAAAGTGCTATCCCCTAATTCCAAGGATTCTAGACTCCACCACAAACTGCAGCTACAATTCCAGTTGGCAGGCATTAATGTAAGGAAAACATATGGTGTGGTATAGGTATCTCATAAGGCTTTTCAGCCACTCCAATCTCTATGTTGTACAGTTCCTACCTCTGTAACTCAGATTGTATCAGAAACCAAAATCCATATCAATGATATGTCTAGAATGGAATAGATAACCACAAAGCCAACCATACTTTCAACCACTAATTCCTTAAGATTTTCCTAATGCCAAAGGGAAAGGGGCTTTTGGTGCCAGAATATGTTATTCCAAAGGAAAGACTGTCATAAAAGCCATCTTGTCACTGTGAAGGTGATAGTTTTTCCGCTATGGGGCATGGAGAGAGCCTGCTCTACTTGACTTGCAATAAAGGTAGCCCTGCAAATATTCAAACATGCAGGGTGTTAAAGGTGATGTCCAGCAGCTTAAATTACTTATCCTTGTATTAATTATCAAATCCTGGAATATCCTTTGAAGGAGGGCTCTGAGTTTTTATCTCTTTCCTCCAAACTGTCTGGAATTGCTTTTTTTTAAATAAAAGAACACTGCAGATCTGTGCCCCCACCACATATAAGGTAACCAGCCCTTTGAGAGATCAAGCAACAGTCCTAGGTTTTTCTTTTGAAAACCATCAGTTTCACATAATGATTTTGCAAGAGGGATGACTTGAATGTGCAGTTGGGCAACACATGTATGTATTATGTAAGAAGCAAACTCTGTTCAACCAAAATAAGATTCCTCGATGTTTACTGAGGGAAGAGTAACTACAGGGAATATTAAAAATGGGTGTGCATGTCATGCTGTATACTGTAATGTGCCGTACTGCTGTTTTGGTAAAGTAGGCAACAACCATTTTGTGTCACGGAGGTCTTTTTCTTGCTATCTATTTGTTTACAATATTTTTGCATTGAGTTGGCAGCTGCTTCTGGGCTGCTGCTGTTGTTTTTCTTGTTCTAATATATCAGGGATGCAAAGACAATTTCAAACCGTGGGATGGTTTGGGGGAGGGGAAGTGAAATTTTATATGTGTGCTTTACAGTTGAAATATTACAGCTGGCAAGATAAATTTCAGATTCCAAAAATACCTAAAAGCACTATTGGAGGAGAATATTTTGAAATGTATCTTTAACGCCAGACGGTTTTTGAAATAATTTGTGTTTATTCAGAAACAATTTGGTGGTGGTGGGGAAATGTATATTTCCAATGAGAGAGTCTTGCTTTTTAAAGAAGAAATATCCTGAAGTCAGCAGTTTTGTATAGTTCAACCTTCCTTTTGATGTGGTAAAAGTTTTTATTCTGTGTCTCATTTGGATGGTGTAGACTTCCTTATTTTTCCCTATGAGCTATATAAATGCTAAATTACCAAATCAGTCATGGTCACATCTACCCAGTTATGTCTTAAAGAAAGCTTTTTAAATATTTAACGTTTCTGTTTCATCGTACAGCAGTGTGATTATGGGAAAGAGAGAGATTATGTATAATTTAAGGTAACTAAGCTTTTAGGAATGTAAGTGAAATGGAATAGGATAGATATCTGATCCCAAGTAAATACTTACAATAATAAAATATATGCAAAATGCTACATGTTATTTTAACTAGATGTGAAAAACAAAGAATCTGGTGTATAGATGGTTACATTAAAAAAAAACCTATTTTGACTCTTCATGTTGGTTGAAATACCATAGTCTGCATTAATTTTTAGTAAGAAGGATTTTAACTTCATATAAGAAGCAAAAATTTTAGAGCCTAAAATACAGACTTAACCATCATTCATCACAAATCTCATTTAATCATAGGACTCGAGCATGGCTTGGCTTCTGAGAAAAGAAGGCTAACATACCAGCAAGAAAACAGGAAAAATTGATCTTGTACAGATGGTCCTTGAGTTATAACTGCATTTGAGACTGGGATTCCCATGCTAAGCAATGCAGTTATAAAGTGCAGTATCATGTGACCACTTAACAACCCACTTATAATGATAGAAGAAAAGAGGAGAACAGAACAGAACAGAACAGAGTTGGAAGGGACCTTGGAGGTCTTCTAGTCCAACCCCCTGCTTAGGCAGGAAACCCTATACCATTTCAGACAAATGGTTGATCAGTTGAAGGTACTGTGTGCTTGCAATTAAAGTGAGATGTGCTCAATAAAGAAAGCAAAAATCATGACCGTTTGAAATTGCTAGTGAAAATACTCTTCAGATTACTAATTAATAAAAAGATATAGCAGGCATATTGTCTGTGCGTTTGTATTTCTAAACCACTATCTTGAATTACTGAAATGAAGATTTATTTTTATACCAGTATGTCTTTCTCTGCATTATGGAAATTTCTCCTATTTCCATTGGTTATTTTCTCTGTAATGTAATTTTTGTTGCTATTTTAAGTGAAAATTCTATTGAGAGTACTCAATAGAAAATACCACTTTATGCCAACTAAAATTTGTTCTTATACATGGATTATAAATGCCAAATCCAGCTTCTTTTCTTTCCTGTTCTTAAATTCCTCTTTTGGATTGAAAAAATGAAAGACTGTCAAAGATTAGTTAAGGTCTTTTTATACTAAATTGGAAGGGATTAAATAGGATTACAAAATCTTTATCATATTGAGCTACCCATGACATCAGAGTGAAAGGAAGAAGTTCCTTTCCTGGGTAGTTACTCTCAAGGTAGCCAGTTGTGTGTTACAACACCCCTACTCTTTGGTTTGTTTTTGTATGTTGTATTATCTTTTGGGTGGGGGAAACTGCATGTTTTTAGGATGATGTTCTTCTACACAGCCATAATCCATAGAAATAACCAGGCATAATGTTTCCTCGAGTTTAAAAGATCTCTATCCTGCTACAGCAAATGTTCATAATGAGAATTAACAGGATGCTCAGAAATATAGGAATATAATGTTAAGTAATCTGAATTCTTGTACCCAGAAAATAAGAGGGTTTTGTCCATTTATTTTGCTCCCTCTCTGCTCTGATTATATGCTACTTGGGGTGAGTGCCAGGTGACCCTAAATCTGAAAAACAGAATTCCAAGGGACTCTAAATATGAATAATATAGTGCTAGTTTATCCTTTTCTTCCTCTTACCTTTAATGTGTAGTTGAACTTACTATTGCACCTTTTGAAGTGAACCAGCAAATTAGGAATTGATTCTAGGCCTGATCCCAACTATAGCATTATCGTTCTATTGTTTGTAACATTTCCAATATCCCAGTACAAAGGTTTTTTTTTTTAAATGTCCCCATCAGTGTTCCATCTTAAGCAGTTCTGATTTTACCAAAATGCAACCGTCAGATGCCCATATGTAGGCTAATTCCATTCAGGAAGTGATGCACTTTCCCAGTTTCTGAACTTTATAGCTGAAGGATGAATTGCTTAATCTCAGAATCTATTTCATTATCTTTCTCTGGCTTCAGAGTTACACTGTTGTGTTTTGGCAATAGTAAACTCTGCATTTAAATGGGAAATAATTTTAATCCAGCCATTAAGATTTGAACAATTTTGAAAGGCAAATGCATGTATAAGATTGAAAGAGGTGCCATAGCCATAGCTGTAGCCATTTTTATTTGAACAAAATTTAATATTCTACAAAACCACTCTTGAAAGTTGATTTTATTTCATGATTTAAGAGGATTGATGTTAAGCAACACAGATTTTAAAAAGTCTAGGTTACTTGTTCATTTAAGAACAGATAAATATTGCTTACTTTAAAACCTTCCCTCCACATATTAAGAACATCAGAATTCCAAAAAGAGAAAAAGGGTTACCTATACAACCTCTTTCAGCACAACAAATATCCATTAAAAAGTGCCAAGCCATACAACCTATTGTAAAAGTATCACTACAATCTATGGGAAGGATAACTCTTCCATACGTCAAAAACATCTCAGATACAACCAATAGACTACTACATCTGGTTGGCATCACTGTAGCACACAAATCAACAATATGCCTCCAAAATAACTTAAGCAAACCCCAAGACTCAGTATCCATGGAAGAAAATGCAGGTAATTTACAACATTCAGTGTAAAGACTATAACAGCTACTATGTAGGACAGACAGACAAGATTGGCAGAACACCCATCCACCCCAATATCGATGAATAAAAAAGACATAATGAAAATTCCTTAATTTGTCGACACACAGATTCAACCACAATTCCACCTGAGAAACTTGATATTTTACACCAACACAAATCTCCAAATGCTAGGAAATTCCTAGAAGTGGAGCATTCACATAACTCGGCCAACAGCAGAAACACACAGATAAATCTCATTTACATAATGAGGTTCATAGCATTTGAAAGAGACAACCAAAAGTCAAGGAAACAACCCAGAATACATCCTTTTTAGCAACAACAGCCAGATAAGCAGGGAACGAAACCAGATAATGAGTTAGGGAAGGAATAATTCCTTGCTCAAGTCAAGGAAGAAACCACACCCCAATCAAAACTGTAAGGGCAAACTATGGTACATTCCTGTGCGCTGATGAGTGGAATTGAGATTGATTCTCAATTATATATATCATATACTGCTCCACGTGATTGATACAAAAATTGTATCTGTATGTCTGTGTGTATGTGTATACAAACACCCACATAGCATTATTTTATTGGTATTTGTATCTAGAAAGCACTCTAGTTTAAATGATTTTCATTTTCAATGGGATGAATTCAGATCTTTTTCAGAAGTAAATAATATTTCTCAGCATCATTGGATTTTAATAAGAGCCAAATACAGGTAGTCCTTGACTTACGACCACAATTGAGCCGAAAATTTCTGTTGCTAAATGAGACATTTGTTAAGTGAGTTTTGCTCCATTTTACTACCTTTTTTGCCAAAGTTGTTAAGTGAATCACTGCAGTTGTTAAGTGAGTAGTACAGTCATTAAGTGAATTTGGCTTTCCCATTGACTTTGCTTGTCAGAAGGTGGTAAAAGATGATCACATGATCACATGACACTGCAAAGGTCATAAATGTGAGTCAGTTGCCAATGGTCTGAATTTTGATCACATGACCAAGGGGATGCTGCAACGGTCATAAGTGTGAAAAATGGTCATAAGTCACTTTTTCAGTGATGTAACTTTGAACAGTCATTAAATGAACTGTTGTAAGTTGAGGACTAACTAGGAATTGTATCAAGTCTCTTTAAGCTGAAATTCTATACATTTTTAATGAAAATAATATCACTGATGCCAGTGAATTTATTTACAAGAAAAAAAGACTATGCTTTATGTTAATGTAAGAGGACATAATGGAATATAACTACAGGATCAAAAGAATTTAATTAGGATTCTGAATTCTATAGTGTTTTATTTTGTGTAAATCAATTTTTCCTATAGAGAATAGTTGATGCATATGCATAATCAGGGATTATTTTTGTTATTGATTGGAAATTAATACAAGCCCATTGATTAGCATTGGTAGAATGTTTTCCAATTGGATGCCTGTGTGATTTTTTTTTAATAATTCAGAACTCTGTATTTGTACATAGATATAGAAGCTTTGTTCTTTGCGTACCTCAGTGATACAGGTTTTTTAAATCTCACAGTATATACTGTAGCTATTACATCATTTCACTTGTATTCATCTGTGTTAAGGGGAAGAGTCACAAAAGGTAGATGTCTAAATGGGAGTGTTTTGAGATTTTAAATACACTTGCAAAGTAACGTCACAGATTTTGGAAGTTATTTAAAGAATGTGGTGGGTGGCAAGATTTTGTAGTAATGATAATCTTGTTTCTGAATGGTGGCAAAATATGCAATTTTACATATTTTCTAACTTGCTTCGATGGAGAATATGACATACTGATCATCCAGGCCAATTAATGGCTCCAGGTATATATAGTTGAATTATTAGCTTTATTTCCAGACAGAAGTAATACTCTCTTTGCAGAATTTGTACAAGTAAAACACTTCATATGTCAGTCTGACAAGGGAGTCATAAAATACAATGGGTGGAAGAGACCTTAGAAATCATCTAATCCAGGGGTGTCAAACTCGTGGCCCGCAGGCTGGATGCGTCACGCGCTGGTCATGCCCACCCCCGGTTTAGCGAAGGGGAAAAAAGTTGTGATACGTCACGTGACGATGCAAGTTTGACACCCCTGATTTAATCCAACCCCATCTAGGGTACCACGACTATAGCATTCTTATTAGATGGCCACTGAGCCTTTATTTAAATATCTCCAATAAAGAAGAGTCCAGCATCACTTGAGAAATTCTGTTCTATTGTCAAACAGCTATGCCACATGAAATGTTTCGTGATGTCCATTCGAAATCTGCTCCTTGTAACTTTTAGCCATTGTTGCTTTCCATTTCTTCTGGAACAACTCTGAACAATTCTTCCCCATCTGCTACATGACCATTCTTCAGATACTTGAAGAATTTATATCTTCCCCACAGTCTTTTAGGCTAAGCATGCCCAACACCACCAATCATTCCTCAAAAGTTTTTTCTTTCCAGGCTCTATATTGTTTCTTTGCTCTCGTCTGGACATTCTTCTGGATTCTCTTCTGAGATGTTTTTTCACCTTTCTGGATGAAGAACACAATATTGTTATGATATTATACCCAAGGTTTCCTCATTTCCAGGGAAGTAATGGGGGACTGAAGATGGCTCCTCGAGAGCAGAGCCAATGGCTATAGAAGAAAAGCTGTGCTGCCTAGGTCCCACCAAACGTAGGTCCTTAAAATCAGAATCTATAACATGCACTCTCCGCTGGATGTGGTGAGGCAGGCAGGTAAAATGGGGATGGTCCCTCAAAACAGCCGGCACAATGCCATGCAGGACTTTAAAGGTCAATACTTGTCTAGAAGGAGGAGAGTTATTTCTTTACCTTACCTTCTGTACCTTCTTATTCTTATGGCGCAATGGTTAGAGTGCAATACTGCAGGCTAATTCTCTGCTCACTGCCAGCAGTTCAATCCTGACAGGGCTCAAGGTTGACTTGGCCTTCCATCCTTCCAAGGTTGGTAAAAGGAGAACCCAGATTGTTGGAGGCAATATGCTGACACTAAACCGCTTAGAAAGGGCTGTAAAGCACTGTGAAGCGGTATGTAAGTCTAAGTGCTATTGCTATTTTCTTTTTTCCTTTTTTCACTTTTTTTTTACTTTTCAAATGTTTCTTAGCTTGCTTAAGTCTTTTATCTTTGAATTTATAAACTTTAATAAAGTTTATTTTTTAAAAAATGTGATGCTGTACCCAAGAAAGTAGGGACTAGTGTATCTTTTTCAGCTGCTGGATTTCATTGTTTTTATCTTCCATGGTGGCGTGCACACATTTGTATAAAATAAAGGCCAATCTCTTGTGATATTTGACATTGTCCCCTGCTATTGTGTCTAGTGTCACAAAAATCATTGAAACCTCAAAAAGTGCCTTTTCCTCCACTAGATTTTATTTTATTTTAATCTGATTTGGGGAGTTTTTTCAGATACAGTATATGAGCATGGTGGTGTATTGGACTCCATAAGTACCACATTATCATGTCATGTAATATATTATAGAGAGAGACAGTATGGATTTGGATTTTGTGTCAATATTTGGAATAATATTTGATATCCTTACATTTTTAGCAGCAGCCAACTTTAAAAAGTACTACAGAACCTTTTTTTCTTGTTCAGAAGTAAATGTTAACATAACCTTTGAATTCATTCTATGCAGTCTCTTTATCAGACACATTCTCAAGGTTGTACAATAACAGTAGCCACAAAACCATTTTTGTTTTACAAGATAACACAATCTGTTGATTTCTCTGTCTCTTCCTGAAAATGATGGGGATTGCATATTTTGAATACAATGGAAAATGCAATGGACATATTGTTTAGACAATATTGTATAATCTGGAGGTGCCACATCTTATGGACAGAAATCAACAATACCTTTGAGTTAAACTTTGTATCATATTGGAATAGAGGTTTTATTTTCAGTTGCAGGAAGTACATGGAAGTAAAGCTTAGGCTGCTGATTTTATTGTCATTCTTTTATACCATACTCTTTATTTCCTTAAACAGAAATAAAATAAAAATCAGTAAAAGAAAAGATGATGGGAATCGTGAGGACCTTGTCCTTTATTTGGAGTACAGGTGGTCCTCGACTTATGACCATAATTGAGCCCAGAATTTATGTTGCTAAGTAAGGAATTTGTTACGTGAGTTTTGCCCCATTTTACAACTTTTACTGCCACATTTTTTAAGTGAATCACTGCAGTTGTTAAATTAGTAACATGGTGGTTAAATGAATTAGGCTTCCCCATTGTTTTTGCTTGTCAGAAACTTGCAAAAGTTGATCCCATGAGCCTGGGATACTGCAACTGTCATAAATATGAGTCAGTTGTCAAGCATCTGAATGTAAATCACGTGACCACGGGGATGCTGCAGCAGTCATAAGTGTGAAAAATGGTCATAAGTCACATTTTTCAGTGCTGTTGTAACTTCGAACGGTCACTAAATGAACTATTGTAAGTAGAGGACTACCTGTATAGTCCACTTGTGAATTGTGCCTAATAAGAGAAGGTGCAGTTTTGCTTATATTAAAATAGATACAGAGATGGACAGTGTTATTTATCTATTTAAAAATATGCGGTGATGTATTTTTAAAATGTTTTTCAGGAGAGAATTTAGACTTGTGTCACTTACCTTTCATAGTAGGACTATTTTTTAAAAGCTTGTTTATATGTTTGTGCAGATGTACATGTTTATACAAGCATATAGTTGGAGACTGCTGAATAAATTATCTTTCAGTTTAGAAGAGTTTTTTTGCCACTGTAAAATAAACTTTAAAGGTGATTAATGATTATTTTGTTCTACAACATCAGTGTGGTCAAGATAGAGAGCTGGGCTTTCCAGCCACCTTCATCTCAAAAGCAGAAATTACGATTTCATGCAAAGCTTGTTATCCATTTAGTATCTTTCTGTATGAGTCATTAATGCTTAGATGCAGAACCAGTTCTTGTACGTTACTGAGACATGTTTTCATATAAATCTTAATATTCATGTTTATTGGGAGAAAGTTACAAAGCCGATCATTTGTAAAAGGTGACATCAATAGCTTATTTGGCTACTGATTATTGCTTTGAAAAACGTAGAAGCAGATTTCTTAAAATTCTTTAAACACCCATAAATCTGTTTTGCACTGGAAGGCATTGTGGTAAAAATTGAATAAAAAGATGTATTTTTTTTTTACATTTATGAGTAATGCTGTTCTATTATGATTTCTTTAAAAAAAATATTTATGACCATTAGGAACGACCTTTCTGCAAGGCTGCATGTTTTGCTAGTGCTGTATTCATAATAAATTCTAATATTGCACCAGTGGAAGCTGTTGAGACCCTGTAATGGTCTATGTGCCTGCAGAGTGAAATTGCTCTTCTGCTAGTGGGGATACATAGAAATGAACAGAACCGGGCTATAAATGTTAAATGAGGTTGCAGAATTTTGCACTTAAAGAAGCAGAGACTTTGTTATATTCTGTTAATGGACTGTTCTTTGGCCTGAGAGGAGCTGAAAATAAATGTAAGCTTCTTGTTAAGTGCTCGTTGAATCAATACATTTGACATTTGTTCAGAACATCTCTTCAGACAGTAGAAGGGAAGTAGTATACGGAGGCCATGATGAGATTAGAGGATCTGATCAATAGTATCCTGAAGGAATTGAATGAAGCAACCTAAGAATGGGTAGAAAGTGTCCAAATCGCCACTGTAAAAGGATTGGCTATTGTGGGTACCCCTGTTTGTTTGTTTTTTTCTAGAAGATTTTCTAGATAGGTTTGCATGTTGGGTGAGATTTTAAGGCAATGTAATTTTAGAATAACAGAGAACAAAAATTAATGAACACTATTAATTTCAAGTTACTGTGTCTCTAAATCAAGTATTTTCCTTGAAAATGTTTTGGATTCAGTTGTAGTGACTTGTCTAAGACAATTGTACCATTGATTTTTGTATGCTCAGATGCACTGGGCTTAATGCACAGCTTACTTTTTCATTGTAGTATTGACAACTGAATGACTGAAAGTTGAAGACCTTTCTTCATAGGAAATAGATTTAAAATAAAATACCTCTGTAGCTCAAGTGTGAATTCAGTGCATCTACTTTTGGTTAGAAATTTTTAATGACCAAAAATGTCCTTCAAGTTGAACCAAGTTTCTGATGACTTCATGTGCACATCCATGTAGTATTTTTGGCAGGAGTATAGAAGTGATGTTCCATTACCTTCGTTGTGAGCATGTTTTTTTAAGTTCTCAGCCTAGCCTACAATCTTGATATTTTCTGGAGGTCTCCCTTTCAGGTAGTAATTGAACCCAACTTAGAATGATTTCTTGTCTCAGACCAAGGTTGCTGCCACCTCCTAAAACCAAGGGTTATAATAACTTATTGAAAAATCAGGTTTTATATTTCCTTTTTGCTATTGTGTTAGCAGGAAGCCCTGTGTTTTACAGAATATAATAAGGCATTTGAATGAGGTGAATTATAAGTTGAAAATCCAATTGTTTTATGAACAGCTTTGCGACCCTAAGTGGGACATAGGTATTCATGTCCTATCTTCCTTGCAGCAACAATATCAAATGATTGATCCTATGGCCTGTATTCAGGTATTTTTATTAACATAATACATGCTTGATCCATTCAGAGAACATAATCTGCCCTCATTCTGTTGAATGATGACATCATTGTCCAGAGAGCAACATGCAAGAATTACAAAAAAATCTGATTAGTTCCCAAGCAGTGATTATAATGCACTTGTAGAATACTGTGTCACTCTGAATAAGTGGGGTCTCTTGAGTTTCCTCCTTGGAACAGCTCTTGAATGACTCCTAACAAAACAAGTTATTAATTTTCCTCCTAATTCATTTGCAGCATGTCCCCCCCCTTTTAAGAACGCTTTGTTGTTTTCCTCTTTTTTAATGATCCTTGTTCAGAAATTTATTATTTTCTCTCAGAAGTTAAATTGGTTTTGCCCTGTTGTTGCACATGAAGCAAACGCTGGTTGAATGAAACTTACATGCAGTGTAACAAAAAGAAGGGGAGACGAGTTGGTCTTGATTATAATTCTTTTTTAAAAAAAATTTCATTATATTCGCACAGCAGTAATGCTAGATATTTATGTACCAGTGTTTGAAAGATTTCTAAATATGCTCAGACTTGTCTTCTGTATAATTGCTGTTGATCACATTCGTTTGGTCTCTTAGGTCTTATCCGCGTGGCCCTGCAAAAATTCCTGTAACTGTATGCTTTCTGTTTTCTTCTCCTGCAACTGTTCCTTATATCGTGTCAACACATGAATAAAGAAGAAAGGGTGATGATAGATACATCTTTGCTGTTAGACATCATAAGTGGTTCATTACAAAAAAAGGAAAATCCATAGTAGCCATATGCCCTACTATTTTCCTCCTGCAGTGAAAAAGAGATAATCTGGATGTTATTCAACTTAATTTATAAATGTTGCACATTATAGTCTAAAGATTCAGCATATTAGAATTGTACCTCATATCTGCTTAGATCAATGGCACAGCACCCCCTGCAAAATATTTGGCTGTTCTGCAATCTCATACCAGTTTTTCTTTGAAACACTATGAAATGCTATTCAAGACCATTTCTCCTGTGCTTTATTTTCTGCTGGTAGCTGCCCATCATACCCTTTGTTTCCCAGCTCATGTTTCATACTCACTCAGCTAGCTTCTGAAAATATCTGTGATCAGCAGTTGGGGAGGATGAAACAAGGAAAAAGTAGATTTGGTTTATGCTGTGTTGGATATGGCTTGCAATTCAAACAGATTGTGCAGTGGCAGGACTCCAAAAGTATTAAGAGTTTTCAAAGAAAAGAAGGGTTATTTTTAAATTATAAAGTTTTATCAACAGATTTCAGCTTAAAGAGTAAGTACTGTTTGCTGAAAAAGGAAATATAGGATTGGAAAGTGTCTCAGGGGTCTTCTGGTCCATTCCCCCTATCCTGAGCATGAATTCCCTGATCATCCCAGACATATGGATGTAGAACCTTTGTTTGAAAATTTGCAGTAATGGAGCATCCATTTTTCTAAGAGTTAGGCTGTTCCTCTGCATAATAGTCTCACAGTCAGGAAATTACTACTAATTTTGAATCTACATCCTCTTCCTATAAAAGTCCTTCAAGTATTGAAAGACTGCTATTATGTCTCCCTTCAGCCTTCTCTTTGTTTTAGGGCAGGAGTGTCAAACTCACGTCGTCACAGCGGCGTCACGTGACGTATCAGGACTTTTCCCCCCTTTGCTAAACTCGGCATGGGTGTGGCCAGCGCATCAAACTCCCGCCCCCCGGGCCAGAAGTTTGACAGCCCTGTTTTAGGCTAAGCATACACAATGCTTTTAACTGTTTTTTCATATAATTTAGCATTCAAGCCTCTCACCATCTTTGTTGCTCTTCTCAGTACTCTTTCCAGGATCTCAGCATTTTTCTAGTATTGTGATGATAACAGTTGGATACAATATTCCAGGAGCGGTCTGACCTGATAGCGTAGAAAAGATGATCGTTTCCCATGATCTCAACATTATACGTCTGTTGATGTAACCCAAGATTGCATGAGATTTTTTTTGGCAATGTTTAATTATGAAGATCCTTTTAAACGATGAGTTTGCCTTCTGGATTGTTCCAACTGAGTCAATTATGGCCTGTTTTGTACCTGTCCACCTGATTTTTTCCTACCTAAGTGTGGAAACCTACATTTCTCCCCATTGAATTGCATTTTGTTGGAAAAACTTCAGTGTTTATGTCTGTCAAGATCCTTTTGAACCTTGACTCTGTTTTCTGAATTGTTAGCAACTATGCAAATTTGCTGAATATCCCTTCTGTCTATTCGTCTAAGTTATTTATCAAAATATTGAATATCACTGGGCTCATGACACTGGATCTGAGGTGCCCCACTATGTATCTCTCTGTGTGAATACATACCTCCATTAGAGACTATGTGTGGAGTAGGGTTATTCAGATAGCTGTATATAATGGACACCTCTACCATCTGATTCCAAAGAATTCATCCATATGTTCTGCTTGGTTAGGTGGTCTATGGCACACTCCCACAACAGTTCATTGTTGTTATTTCTTTTTCCTTTAATATTCTCTCAGATATTCTCAGCAACATTTTTACCCTTGTCACTTATTTCCTTATGCATAATATAATTGCCCTCTTCGTCTTTTATTGTTTCTTTTGAACAATTTATACCAGTGATGGCGAACCTATGGCACGCGTGCCACAGGTGGCACGTGGAGCCATATCTGAGGGCACGCGAGGCATTGCCCTATGTCAGCTCCAGCACGCATGCGCACGCTGTCCAGCTGATTTTCGGCCTTCTTTTCAGCTGTTTTCGCTCTACCCAGGCTTCAGGAAAGCCTCCTGAAGCCTGGGGAGAGCGAAAAACAGCCCAACGGGCCTACCGGAAGTCCGGAGGCTTCAGTGAGGCCTGTGCGCATGCGCAGGGGGGTTGTGCGCATGCGTGGGGGGCAGCGCGGGGGGTTGTGCGCATGCGTGGGAGAGGGCATTGCATTATGGGTGTGGGCACACGCACGCACACACACGTACACGCGCGCACCCTTTTGGCACCCGAGCCAAAAAAGGTTCGCCATCACTGATTTATACCCTTCCAGCAGTATACTATGTTCCAGTCATAAATTCCATTCTATTAGATTTCAGAATGTCGTATTTGCTTTCCTAGACTAGGACTTTGAGTTAATTTATTTGTTTATATATTTAACTATTTCTATGTCTCCTATCTCCGAATGTTCCCCATGTATGTTATAATATCTGAGCATTGGTGTACAGGAATCCGAACCCTTTAGTATAGCCTTCTTAGTTTCCCACCTGTATCTCCTAGTATATTCCTGAGCACTCCTTCCTTATTACCATTTCCTTTCTTGTTGTAAGATTTGTTGCTTCAGGTTTATGGTTTGAGTGTGGTTCTGGATATTAGTCTTTATCCAGATTTACTTTAAAGCCAACCAGATAACCTGAGCAAAATTCCTTACTAATTCATTCTTCCCAATTTTAGCAAGGTGCAAACCTGTCTTTCACCAGAAGCCCTTCCTGTAGAGAGTGTAGACCATGGTCCAAGAATCCAAAGTTTCATGACAACTTGAGCCAGTGGGTGACATTCAGAATCCTTTGCTCCTTTATTGGGCCATGACCTTCAGTTGGAAGTATGGACAAAGACACTACTTGTGCTCCAAACTCCCCTCTATATCCTTATAATCCTTTGGTATAATTTCTAGTCTTTTTCTGGTAGTGGCATTTGTTCCCGCATGAAGCAGATGAAAGAGATGGTAGTCAGTAGATTTGATTAGTCAGGTCAATTTCTCTATCACATACTGGATCTTCACATTTTCCACACACTTCCCTTGCAATCATGTCTGCTCTGGAAATTGCTGACTCCATTCCTCTCAGAATTGAGTCACACATACTAGTCACCACCACACATGTTTTTTCTTTTTGGGACAGCAGTCAGATCCCAGGGTTGTTGTTGTTTTTTTCTTCTTGTCCCTCGAACACTGGACAAAAATGTTTCACATGAAGTCTAGGAATCATCCTTATGGGAGAGAACCTGAAATTGATTGTGTTGATATTGGGCCTGATTCCTCTGGTGCAGCCCTTTCTGCCTTTCTCCAAATCTATCCCAGAAATTGGTGAAATCCCTGTAAAATAAAAGGCTTTGCAAATGGAAGAGTAATTGAGATTTAACTGAAAATATAGATTAGTTACACTTTAAAAAAAAAGACCGGGGCAAGTCAAAACAATAAGTTGTCATCGCCAGATGTTTAGACTGAATTTGGCTTTTCTCCATAGTGGGTGGAGCTAACCTCCAAGAGTGGGATGACACCGTCCCTTCAGCCAATGAGGACTGAGTCTGTCAAATTGTATATCTTCGTCCTCTTGCCTCATTATCCCCTTTTGACTCAGTCCTCAGCCTGAAAGGACGTTCGTGTATCCTGCTCCCACTCTGTGAGGAATTTCCAACTTTCTACAATTCGTGAGTCTCCCCAGCTGATTATCTCATCTGTCGCTGGGTCGAGGGCAGTCGTCACTACGGCTTCAGCCGTTGGTTTCGGCTTGAGCCGAGGGCCTTTTTTGTCTCAGGGGGGTTTGATTCCCCCCGACCGTTGTGGCCTTGGAGCGCTTTGTGAGCTTCAACTAATCGTTCCCGTTCCGGCTCCTGTTTCAAGCTGACTGGCCTGTCAATTTTGAAACGATCCGCTGCTACAGGAGCGTTCGCGCTCAAGTAGCCGACGGCCAGCTGGGCTTCGCGCTCTTCGGCTTGGGGGGAGGGCCGGCAATTGCGGCCTGCCATTGTGGGCTATTTCACCCCCCCTTCTTCGGCAGCGGGTTTTATTCCCGAAACGCCGTTTCAGCCGCCTGCCGTCTGCCGCCGACCGCTGATCTAGCAAGAACGTGAACCCAGAGCTCCGGGAAGGCTGCGTTGAGGGCTTGAACCCTCTGTCGCCTAGCACCATTCAGGCGGCCGGCTCCAATCCTGCAGCCGCCCGATCGCCGCCCGCACTCTGCCGCTGATTTCATTGTGGCCGGCTTGCCGCCCTTTTTCAACGGCTCCTCTGGTGACAGTTCCGAGGCTTCGGTGGAGCGGGGCGGCCATTTTGAGGGTGTCTGGGCTGCGGTGGCCATTTTGGGCACTTGGACG
>QLTV01004146.1:2046003-2057941 GCA_003457575.1 Thermophis baileyi
CGGAGCGGGGCAGGGGTCGTGGCGGCTGGGGGGGGGTCGCGGGGGGGTCGCGGCATTAGAAAGGTTGAGAACCACTGGTCTAGAGGTTAAGGCACTAGGCTAGAAAGTGGGAGATAGTGAGTTCTAGTTCTGCCTTAGCCATGAAAGCCAACTCTTAGGCCAACTCACTTCACAGGGTTCTTGTTGTGGGGAAAATAGGAGGAAGGAGTATTAGTTATGTTTGCTGTCTATTTTATCTATTTATTTGTACCCCATCTTTATTATAAAAATAATAAAGATGGGGTACAAATAAATAGATAAAATTGGTTTTCTAGCTATGAAGTCTTATTTTGTAACAGAGTTGCCCTTATCCTAATATTTAGTTTTTTCTTTGGGTATATATAAGGAATTCCATTCTAAAGAGGTAACACTACATATAATCTTGCATACCCAATTGATGATCTAGTATCTTTAGTATATTAAAAATATTTCATACAGGACAAAGTATTTCTTCAAGATAATTTAAACAGGTTACTATTTCAGGTTTCCCCTAGGGAGTATTCTTAACTGCGTTTTTTATTATAGTCTTTCTGCAGTTGATAGTCAAGCTAGGAGATTATAAAATGTGAAAGGCACCAATATGAGAAAAAAATTAATTACGTATTCTACTTAACTATTTATCATCATCATAACTACTACAGGTTTATGTCATGCAACTGATTAGACAATACTATTGGACAAAGAATGTTCAGAAAAAACATTAATTTGTATTAAAAGAAGAGCATAATTTTTTCAGAAGAAGACAACATAAGGGCATTATATTTAGCATAGATATAACTTCAGTTGTAATGTACCTAAATAATAGAGGATTAGTAGTGACATTTTTATTTTATTTTCTGAAAATAAAGTAAGAAACAAAGAAGATTTTACTGTTATATCAATTCTAATTATATCAGTTTGATGTACTACAGTGGTTAAGAGGCTGACCTAGAAACCTGGAGACTCTTGAGTTCAAGTCCTGCCTTAGGCATGAAAGTCAGCTAGATAACCTTGGGCCAGTCACACACACTCAGCCAAACCCACCTCACAAAGTTGTAGTTGTGAAGAAAATAGGAGAATGGCAAAAGTATTATGTAAGTTTGTCACCTTGAGTTATTTATAAAAATTATAAAAATGGGGTAAAAATCTGATAAATACATTTTATTTGCTCATCTGTAAATTAAAATGATAAACCCATTTAGAACATTAGTATGTTTAAAACCTGATTCATTTGTCTGTAGAAAGATAGGTATATAGAGAGAATGTGATTGTGTCATTTTGTTACAAAAATGAAAACAAGTTTATAGATAGTATCTGAGGGAGAGGATAGGTTAATGCTAAATTTGAATTTAGCTTGCTCCCTACTTTTTTCTTTGATCCCAGATCATTCCAAATTATGTGTGTATATTAACAATATCTTAACAATATTAGCAATTTATATTACCATAGTTCTATAATGATCTCATTAGAAGGGCCTCTATTTCTGGGTAATAATTCTTCAATAAGCAGAAGAATCAATCACCATATATTATTCTCCATCCTGGGGTGGAGCCAGCATTCAGGATGGGTTGTCCTCGTCCAGTCATATGAAGGACCGAGTCTGTCTATTTTTTTCTGGCAGGATCCGCCTCCTGTAGCCCAGATTTGACTCGGTCCTTCACCAAGAAGGACGCTGGCAAACGGACTCCCATCCTGAAGACTGATCAAACTACCCTAATTAGGTCTTTTTCCTTCGAAATTTTAATTCTCAATTCTGAGTAACCACCAGGTGGCTCTGCTGTTTACATTTGTCTTCGGAGGCTTTGATCGCAAGAGAATCAGCTCCACATGGTTTGGTTTTTCCTCTCCCTCCCCCCTCTGTTCTTTCCCTGCAATTAGGAATCTCCGGGGGGAGGGCTGCATCGCTCAGCAAGCTTGTATTTCGCCTGTAATTACACAGATCGGCTAGTTAAAAGGCTCGGCACTGGAGCAAACGCGGCTATTTAAATCAGCTTGGCTCTGCCGCGTGTATTAACCGGCACTGCTTTTTGCATTTCTGGGCCTCTCTCCAGCTCTCCGACCCCCAGCTGATCGCTTCCTAGGCTGCGCTTGAGCAAATGCTCGCGCAGCTCTTTTTCAACAAAACGCAGCAGCGTGTTAGCTTGGAAGCTTTTGGGCCTGATCTTTCCTTCCTATTTTTCTGCTGATTAATACAGCTTCTAGCGCTAGAGCAAACGCTCGCGCGGCCCTAATTAGCCCCTGCACAGCCGCGTTTTTACCGGCATTGCTAATTTGAGTTCTGGGCCCGTTCTTTCCCTTCGAGCCTGCTCGGGAGGGCCAAGATTGTGCCTGCAATTGCCCATTTTTTTCTCACTAGTCCCTTGAGCTTGCTCAGGAGGGCGTGTTTGCAGAGGCCTCGAGGGCCACGAGGCAGGGGGCGGCCATTTTGTTGGCCATTTTGAAAAGTCCATTTGAACCAGGCCTTATTGACTCATGGCAGACAAAGCTATTTTACACGAAAACCGGGAGGGCAAGCGCCACAGGAAAACCAACAGGGGTCCTTCTGAGGATGAGCAGTCTTCATCATCAGGCCATCCTTCTACCAGGTCTCGCAGTTCTAGAGAGACCTCTTCCAAGGCCACTGAGAGAGCTGAAAGGAGGAGAGATAGGGCATTGCAAAGGATTTGCGATAGATCAGAAAAGCAATTGCAATCCAGGCAAGCAGATCAAGCTCTCTCTTTATCAACCGTCTCGGCTGAGGCGGGTAAGGATCCTTTGGCTCTGGATGCCCCAAATCTACCCAGGCCCCAGGAAAACCTTTGGGGTCATTCCAGTGTTGCCCAGGAGACGGGGGCTCCCTGTCTCACCAGGTTCAGGCGTCTGACAGTTCGGGTTCTGGAACCCAAGCTCCACCTGTAACCTCAGCATCCCAGGTGCCCCTGGACCAGGCTGCCTTTCAGGCCATTATCACCGCTGCTCTTCAACAGGCTCTCACGTCTAGCCTGCAATCATTCCCAGGCCCAATAGCCTCTACTTCCTGTCATGGACAGGACAGTTCCAAGGCCACATCCCGTCCAGGCCACGTGGTCAGGCACACCGCTCAGGACCACTCTTCAGAGGACTCTGAATTGAGTAGCAGGGCGGAGGAGGAGTACGAGGAAGAGTCCAACCTCTGGGACCTGTCGGAAGATGAGGGTTTTTCTTCTGACCAGCCCATGCCAACAGGTCTGTTTCCCTCGAGCTTATTCAAATCTCTTCTCTTTAAGGCCCGTGCTGCTGCTGGACTAGCTTCTTCCTCCTCAGAGACAGCCCCTTCTGCAGAAGGGCAGCCTGACCCGTTGTTTTCTGAAACTAGATGTGAATTGGATGTCGTGCCAGCTCCACAACTCTTTCTGGACACGGTGGAACGCCAGTGGGTATCTCCGGCCTCTGGTCCTTCTCCCTCCTCCCAAGATAAGAGATACTTTAATGTGGCCTCTAACTTAGCTGACATCCTTTCGGTCCCTACAGTGGACGAGCCGATCAGGGCCTTACATTCCCCAACAGCAATGCCGGGGGACGCCGAGGAACTCTTGAAACCTGAGGACAGGAGGATGGAACAGGCGCTCACCAAGGCCCACCAGGCAGCGGCCTGGTCCATCAAAGCATCCTCAACATCTTCCTTTTTTGCAAGGACCACCCTGCTTTGGCTCCGTCAGATCCAAGAACACATTCCATCCTCAAATCTGAGAGCCCAGCAAGATCTTAACAAAATCTTCGCTGCTACCCAGTTCCTGGTGGATGCTACACTGCAGGCATCCCGTTTCGCCTCTAAGGCGTTGGCTTCCTCCTTGGTGGCCAGACGCATGCATTGGCTGCATCAGTGGTCCGCAGACTCTCGCCATAAGTGGCGCTTAGCGTCGGGACCCATTAACGGCAAGTCACTATTTGGTCAGGCTCTCGACCTGCTCCTCGTGGAATCCTCAGATCAGCGCAAGGTTCTGCCCTCCCTCTCTAGGAGGGGTTTTCCCCGCACAGCTCCATACTACCGCCAGCCCTTTCGGGCAGCTGACCAGGGTCTCTCCTTCCACCGGGCCCCAGGTCAGTATTTCTCCTGCCAGCGGCCTCAAGCAGACAGGGCGGGAAGGGGAAGGCAGTTCCGCAGGCAGTCCAGGGGGGCTTCCACTTCCAGGCCCTTTAAGTGCTCCAAATGGTGAGGATCCCTCCATCCCTATCGGGGGCCGCCTGTCTCATTTCTATGCGGCTTGGGAAGCCTCCACTCAGGATTCCTGGGTGAAAAACACAATTCAATTCGGCCTTGCTCTGGAGTTCCTCTCCATTCTGCCGAGGTCTTTTGTCTGCTGTTCGGTCTCTAGGGTTCCTTTCAAGAGACGTCTGATGGATGAGGCAATTCAGCATCTCCTCTCCATCAGGGCCATTCAGAGGGTTCCCCAGAACCAACAAGGTGAGGGGTTCTACTCTGTTCTTTTTGTGGTCCCTAAGTCCTCGGGGGGGGGGGGGGGAGGGCGATTTTGGACTTAAAACGTCTCAATAAATTTATCAAATATCGCAAATTTAAGATGCATTCCCTGTCTTCCATTCTGGCCTCCATACGTCAGCGCGATTTTATGGCGTCTTTAGATGGAGGTGTATCTCCACATCCCCATTCTCAAACAGCATCGGAAGTACCTCCACTTTTGCTATGCCTCTCAGCATTACCAATATAGGGCACTCCCCTTTGGCCTGTCATCAGCCCCCAGGGTCTTTACTAAGGTACTTGCAACCCTGGCTGCCCGTCTTAGGACTGTCCCAATCCACATCCAATGTTATTTAGATGATATTCTGATTCACGCCTCCTCTAGGGAGGTGGCCCTCAACCATCTCCACACAGCTATGTTCACCTTGAGACAGCACGGATTCTCCATTAATATGACAAAGAGTCAGCTGTCTCCCTCCTCTTCCCTTCTCCACTTGGGTGCGGTCATTGATTCAGCTCAGTGCCGGGTGTTCCTCTCTCCAGAGAGGCAGGTTAGCATTAGGCAGCTGGTCCTTCAGATAAAAAGGGAGGGCAGGGTAACCATTTCCCTTTTAGCGACCTTACTGGGCAAGATGGTATCGTGCATAGCGATAGTCCCCTGGGCCCGACTCCATTCCCGGGAACTACAATGGTTCCTTTTGCCTTTCCAGAAAGCGGGACTCGGCACGTCATCCCGCAGGGTCCTGGTCCCAGCAGCGGTCCTGCGCTCCCTTTCTTGGTGGAATTCCTCGGCCATCTCCTGGGGATCTCTCTTCCGAGTTGCCCACAGGGTGGTGGTGACAACAGATGCCAGCCTGTCGGGCTGGGGGGCCCACGGACAGGGCTTGTTGGCGCAGGGTCAATGGTCTCAGGCGGAGCTCGTCATTCCATCAACTGGCTGGAGCTCTGAGCGGTTTTCCTGGCTCTGCGACGGTTCCGTCATCAGATCTCGGGTCACTATGTCCTGATACTGACGGACAACGTCACGACAAAGGCGCACATCAACCATCAAGGCGGGACGCGCTCCAAATCTCTCATGACAGAGGCAATGCGGCTGGGCCCGTGGGCGGAGAAGCACCTACTTTCGCTCACCGCAGATCACATAGCAGGAACCTCCAACACTCAGGTGGACTGGCTAACCCGGGCCACAGTGGATCAGGCGGAATGGCGCTTCCATCCCTCTCTCTTCCTTCAAATCTCTCAGCGCTTCGGACTCCCTCTGGTTGACCTCTTCGCGACCCCTCAAAATTCCCATCTGCCAAGGTTCTTTTCTCGCTTCCAGTCCAGGGGAGCGGAGGGAGTGAACGCTCTCAGGAGCGCCTGGCCCCCGGGCCTACTATATGCAGTTCCTCCTCTCCCGATCATTCCAGATATCATCCAGAAAATTCTGCAAGAGCGAGCGGAGGTAATTCTGCTAGCTCCCCACTGGCGCCGTCGGGCCTGGTTTGCCGATCTCCAGGCTCTATCAATCCAACCTCCATGGCGGTTGCCTCTTGCAGCAGGTATGCTCAGCCAGGGAGCTCTGGACCATCCGAACCTGGATTGGCTCCAACTAACCACCTGGAGATTGAGCGGCGCGACTTGAGCAGACAGGACTACGATCAGGATGTCATTGTCACCATGTAGGCATCCCGTCGCCTGTCAACTTCCACTTGGAAGAAATTTTGTGCCTGGTACAGGTCTGAGGGGCTATCTCCCCTACGAATTCCCCTTCCCAAGATTCTTCATTTTTTGCAACATGGCTTTCGCAAGGGTCTCTCTCCAAATACTTTCCGTCAGCAGGTAGCGGCGCTTTCTTCCGTCTTGTCTTGCGACCAGGTGGACTCGCTCACCCAGTTTCTCACCATTCGGCATTTCTTCAAAGGCGCCTCCAACCTGCGGCCTCCTGCGGTTCACCGCTATCCTACCTGGGACCTTCCCCGAGTGTTGTCATCCCTTACAGGACATCCCTACGAACCTCTCAGGGAGGTTTCCTTAAAACATCTCTCCTTTAAGGTGGCCTTCTTGGTCGCAATCACATCAGCATGACGGATCTCCGAACTTTCCGCTCTCTCCGTCCGAAGTGATTTGTGTATATTCCATGCGGACAAGGTGGTCCTCCGCCTCGACCCTACCTTTCTCCCTAAGGTGAACTCTGTGTTTCATAGATCACAGGAACTCGTGCTTCCGTCCTTTTGTGTTCGGCCAGTCCATCAGATATTGAGAATGGATCTATCTTCGTTCTTAGATATCCATCAAGGGCTCTCTGTGGAAGAGGTAGACTTTTCCTTAAATATTGTATTCTTAAACTATTATTCTAGTGTATTTCCAGTTGATGTACATTCTCATCCTATTTCCAAATCTCTGCCCTATAAAGAAACTGCAGAATTTTTTCCTGAAATATTTTGGAATTTCTAAAAAAAAAAACCTTTGGAATAATGCCCACTGAGATTGAGCAGTTGTTAAAACATTTCAGGTGCATCTTTAATAATTATGATTGAAAAAGTATTCAAGTATTCAAAGAAGCAACATTGTTTTATGTGCTATATATTATTAGAGAATCTTTTGTTTGCTTCTGCTGTGATCACTATTTTGGTTTTATTGTAGTTCTCCTGAACTACATATTAATGAGACTGAAAATGTTGACATCTTGTATAAGCATGTTTCCCTGAAGTGTAAAATTCTGTGATAGCAATCTGCATCGATTTTGTTTGAAAAAAAAAATTTCACTGTTCCTTCAGTTACTTTGATTGCTAACAAGGAAGATAGGCAATCAGTAGCAAAACGTACAGGATTTTATACTGTATAATCCCTGGAATCTCTGTCTTTGTGGTATTAGTGGAAAATATATTTCTGTAAAGTAAATGGATGACATTCTTAACAATATATTGTTTTAGTTTAACTCAAAGCATTGACCTTGGCTTTAATTATTGTTTCAAACTTAAAAGTACAATGCACATTCCACTGGAGCCATAATACCATTTTAGGGACTGATGTTTATTGTTAGGTACCAATTAAAATCTATTTCAGAAATAGATTCTTGAGCTGAATGAATCACTAGCTAGGGTAAGGCTTATAGAGGGAAATGAACTGTAGAAAAAGAAATTTTACTGGAGAAAGCTATTGATGAAAATTAAGTGGAAAGATGAGGAAAAATTGAAAGTGCCCTGTGATCAATATTAGCATTATTTATGAATGCTAGGGGTTTAATGGATAGAGTAATGCTGATGCTCTTCAAAACCAATTTTTATGAAAAGAAAATAGATGCTAGATGTTGTCATTAAATCTTTAACCCTGTTTCTTCAGTAAGATCCTTTCCTACATGAAGTGGATCTTAACTGAGGGAATTTTATCATTATTGTAGCTTAATATTTATGATCTCCCTTTCTCTGGTTAATAGTTTTTAGAATAATGTCCCATCCTGGTGTTGACCAGAATTAAGATATAGTTAACCAGTTATTGGAAGTGTCATATTGTGGAATTTAAAGGTCCTTCTTTTACCTGAGCTTATATTTCTCCTTCTCCATAATTACTTACATACATTCTTCCTATCTGACCATATAAAAGAGTATCCATAATATCACTGGGGTGTTTTTTGTGTGAAATAGGTTCTTTATTTTCATAAAGCTTTGCTTTCATGAAATAGTTTCACAGAGAAAGAGAACTGGATAAGTTTGCAACTTTGGGCAAGATTCACGCAGAATGGAGAGTGAAAGCAGCATGCTTTGTTCACATTGAGATTTGTCCTCTAATATTGTACTACTTATCTTCACTATGACCTGATTGTGTCAGCTTCCCAGAAGCTATTGTTGTTGGTAAATATGGCAACAGCTATGCAATGTTAATGAGACAGGAAAATGGACCTGTTTTCCTATTGCAACTTCAACAGACTATTTATCAGCATTGTTTTTACATTTTTAAGAGAAATGTCTTGATGCATCGTAAGAGAAAAGCAAGTGAGCAGACTTGTACAGAGAAAAGTGACTAATTAGCATATGAGATTTCAGAATGTATTGATTTTAATGCAAATCAATAATTAATCTTTGTGCCAAAACTTTGAATAGATTCATGATTCTGAATTGTCATCAGGGGTGGGTTCCAACTTACCTTGCTGCTGGTTCCCTCCCTCCCTCCCTCCCGCGCTGTGTGGGCGCGCACGCGTTTTGCTCATGCGCGCATGCACAGTAACAAAAAATCCAATTTTTTTAAAGCCGAAAAAAAGATGGCGACCGCATGCACAGTGCCAGAAGTCGGCTTCTGTGCACGCTCAGAAGGAAAACAAATTAAAAAAATTCAAAAAAATAAATAAAAAAAGATGGCGGCCCCCACAGACCGGCACCGACTGATCCGGTTCGGTGACGTCATCATGACATCACCAGCGGGCTGCTACCAGTTCGGGAGAACCGGTCTGAACCGGGAGGAACCCACCCCTGATTGTCCTATATGCATCTTTTTAGTTTTCAGATATTTGTTATCAGGCTATGAAGAAACTGGATATAGTTATTGCAGCTTTAGGCCTCATATATACAACTCTACAGCACAAACAATGTTTTTTAATTTATTGAATATCTATACCCTTCTTCAGGAGAAATTCATGCTTTTGTCACATAGTTGGAAATATTGATTATAACTAAGTTATCTCTAATAAGAGTATCACAAGAGATAAGATTGTATTTTAGCTGTGTCTGTATTATTACTGCTGATGACAAATGAACTTTTTTTACCCATAGTAACTCACTCATATGTCTTACTACTTCTGATTATAGATTAGTCTGGTATTTTGTTGTTCCAAACAGGATTTACATCAGTATATTTTACGTAGATGTGGGAGGGGAGGTCTTCACAGTTAAAAATAATTTACAGACATAATACTGTGTTGAAACCTATTTCAATACAATGACAACTCAAGCTAAAATATGCAAAATGTTTTACAAATAAGTTTCCGTAATCTGCTTCATTGATCTAGAGCAGTGTTTTTCAACCTTTTCTTCACTATGGACTCCCTTTAAATATCTTTCATGACCCCGGGCCATGTCCATGGATCTCCAAGACTTAACTCAAGATTTAAATCATAACATTTCTTCAAGCCTTCGTAGACTCCCTGTGACAACATTGCAGCCCCCCAGTGGTCCGCAGACCACGGATTGAGAACTACTGATCTAGAAGACAGACCTAAATGATTTGAGTTGTAGATCAACACATCAGGATATGGAGGAAGGCAGGTTTCAATGATTATATGAGAGAAAAAAGAGAAGAGGTGATAGCTCTGATTCTCTTACAACTCCAACAAAAGGATTCTTGGAGAACCATCTCATAACTGATTGGCTAGTTGCTAATGTACATTATATATTAAATTTCTTCAGTTCCTTTGTTGGAAGATTAATTTTCTTGGTATGGACTATTTACAACATGTTGGCAAATTATAGTTCACAGCATTGCAAGCTTTCATGTCCTGTAGTGAAAGAGATGACACAAATAAATAGTTCAATTTTTGGATAGCCACAGGCTCTTCAAACTTAACTTAATATTACCATCTGATTGGTATTTTGATTTTCAAATCATCCTTACTCTTTTAGCATTGAATTCTACCTGGGGTAATTTTGAAACTTTGAACTGTCACCTTCTCTCTACAGTATGGAACTTTCCATGTTTATTTCAGATGTGCATTTTAAAAATTCCTATGCTCATTTCAGTAAACAAAAAACCAGTTAAACATTTGTCCGTTTTTGACTATTCTGTTACTTGTTACTTAGCATGAGTATTTCATCTTTACACTAATTGCCAAGCTTTCCCATTAGGATAGAGGCACTATGTTTATAGATTTTAAAAAAGAGATAATAATTGTAAATAAAATTTAGTGGTATTGAACAGTGTTCAGTGTTAAATGAGAACTCTAAATTAACCATAACAGGAATGTAGATTGAAGAAGATATTTTATTCAGGTGCTATTGTGTGATTTGACAAGCTAGTTGTGAACCTAAACTCTAGACCACAGGTGTCAAACTTGCGGCGTCACGTTGCCGTCACATGACATTTTGCAACATTTTTTCCTTTCAAGGACCTGGGGTGGGCGTGGCGTGCACATGACGCATCTGGCCCATGGGCCACCAGTTTGATACCCCTGCTCTAGAGGGTAAACAACAGTGACATAAGAATAACTTTCCTGAATTTTTTGACAACTCCCATTCAGATACCCTTGTATACAAAGCCAGGGAGAGTACTGAATTTTTCAGAGTATAAGACACACTTCCCCCCCCCCAAAAGAGGGTGAAAATTTGGGTGCATCTTATACACTGAATTTAGCCCCGCCCACCCGCTGGCCCCCACCCTTCGGCCTCCACGTGTCCTCTCAAACGGAGCTTTTGGAGGCTGCAAACTCAGCCTCTCAAACGGAGCTTTTGGAGGCTGCAAACTCAGCCTCTCAAATGGAGCTTTTTGGAGACTGCAAACTCAGCCTCTCAAACAGCTTTTGGAGGCTGCAAACTCAGCCTCTCAAATGGAGCTTTTGGAGGCTGCAAACTCAGCCTCTCAAACGGAACTTTTGGAGGCTGCAAACTCAGCCTCTCAAATGGAGCTTTTGGAGGGTGAAAAAGCAAGGTGCAGAAGCCAAAATGGCAACCCGGAACAGCTGCTGCCTTGTCGGACCAGTTCCGTGCTTTGCCTGCTGTACTTACTAGAGCGCTCTGCGACAATCAGTTGTATTTTTGAAGCTGCGTATCTGCCCCAACGAGGCGCGTGCGAGCATAGTGAGTGCGTGCACTCGCGTGTTCACAACCAGCAAACCTGTTGCTAAAGTTTACCTCTGGGAACAGCTGATTGGGGGTATTCTGGGAGGCCGATCCACCTGCCAATCACCTGCTCATGCTGAATCAGGCTAATGTGCTGAATCTGACCAGGCTGTTTGCTAAGGACGCTAGACAGATGAATATCGATGGATGCTGGTAGGCAGAGGCAAAAAAAAATTTCTTCTTATTTTCCTCTGCAAAAACTAAGGAGCGTCTTATACTCCGAAAAATACGGTAAGTGCCAGAATCTTTGAAGTGGTTGACAATTGTTAAGGAAAGGAGTATACACAGTGGAATGTGGGGTTGCAGCTTGATATCATAGAGTCAAGAAAACAGAGATCTTCAAAGCCTTCAAAAATAATTTACTTGCTTAAACTAACAATGTCCAAAACAAAACATATGAACACAAGAAGATAAGAATTTAGCACTTAGCTATTAATCTTTAGCAGATAAATCTTCTACTAACACATAATAGAAGAATCCATGAACGTCTGTAGTTTGTTCTTTAGTTCTATCAGGAACATGAGCAGAAACGAACTCTCTTTAGTTAATCAGGAAGTCAGTCAGTAAGTCAGTCAGTGAGTCAGTCAGGCAATCAGTCCGTGAGGCAGTCGATCAGTTTCAAGCTAGCCTGTTTTCCTTATATAGCATTTTACAAGCTTACAATACATTTACATTTAAA
>QLTV01004146.1:2061387-2071886 GCA_003457575.1 Thermophis baileyi
AAATGAGTATATGCAGAAGAATGTGGGTTTGTAGTTTGATATCATAGAGTCAATAAAACATATATCTTCAAAGCCTTCAAAAATAATTTACTTGCTTAAACTAACAATGTCCAAAACAAAACATATGAACACAAGAAGATAAGAATTTAGCACTTAGCTATTAATCTTTAGCAGATAAATCTTCTACTAACACATAATAGAAGAATCCATGAACGTCTGAGTCAAGAAAACAGAGATCTTCAAAGCCTTCAAAAATAATTTACTTGCTTAAACTAACAATGTCCAAAACAAAACATATGAACACAAGAAGATAAGAATTTAGCACTTAGCTATTAATCTTTAGCAGATAAATCTTCTACTAACACATAATAGAAGAATCCATGAACGTCTGTAGTTTGTTCTTTAGTTCTATCAGGAACATGAGCAGAAACGAACTCTCTTTAGTTAATCAGGAAGTCAGTCAGTAAGTCAGTCAGTGAGTCAGTCAGGCAATCAGTCCGTGAGGCAGTCGATCAGTTTCAAGCTAGCCTGTTCTCCTTATATAGCAGTTAACAAGCTTACAATACATTTACATTTAAAGCAATATCAACAAACATAGATTAATGGTTTAAGTATACATTAGTAAACCCAATCACTTAATACATGATTCTAACAACAATACATCTATTCTATTCTGTGGCAACTTGAAAGCTTTGCCACCAGAACTGCCTCCGTGCTAAGTGTAAAGTTTTTAGGAATCCGAAGTGGCCTGCCGGTTTAGCGTCGTGGCTCCTCTGGAGGATCAGGGTGCGTAGGGATTCCGGGACGTAGAGCTTCGTCCCCTTCCATGCGAGGTCGTCTCTTTTTGTCAGGATGTGTTGATTGTCTCGGAACCAGGGGTCTTCCAGCAGTTTGGTTTTGAGTTTTGCCGTTAGGTCGCTTGCTGGTTGGTCGTGCTGGTCGCGGCATTGCCGTCTATTGGTTACTTGGGCCGCTATTTGGATAGGGGGGACGATGGTGTCCACTACCTGCTCCCGCTCGCATTTGTACTGTGGCATGCGGGAGAGGGGCGTCAGCTAGAAAGTTCTTCCCCCCTGGGATGTGCTTTAGCACGAAGTGGAAACGGTTGAAGTATTGGGCCCAACGAACTTGTTTGGGAGATAATTTTCATGGGGTTCTGAGGGCCTCCAGGTTTTTGTGATCAGTCCAGACTTTGAACGGTTTCTGGCCCCCTTCCAGCAGGTGTCGCCAGGTTAGCAGTGCCCATCTCACCACGAACGCCTCTTTTGTCCAGGCTGGCCATTGTCGCTCTGTGTCCGTGAGCTTACGGAAGGTGTAGGCGCAGGGTTGTAGATTTCCTTGACTATTTCTTTGGAGTAGTACTGCTCCCACTGCTACGTTGCTGGCATCTGCTTGGATGACGAAGGGTTGTTTGGGGTCGGGGTGTTTTAACACTGGTTCTTTTGCAAATGTTGGAAAATATATGCCAGAAAAAATATCCTCTTTTCTTTTTTTAGCAGAAATAGGCTTCACCTGTCTTAAGGGAATCAGATAGATTTTTCTCTCTCTCTCTTTCTCTCAATTCCCCCTCAGGCAATAGGCATTTTTAAAAATAACTTTTATTAAAAGGAGATTTTACCAAGTTTTTAAAACTGCAAACATAGGAGAAATAGAAAAACAAAAAGATTATTAAAGAGTAAAAGGAAAAGCAAACAACAAAAAAGCAATAAACAGAAAAATATCTAAAGAAGCAACTTTCAATCTTCTTTGCAGCAGTTACAAACATAGCAATTACCATCTCCATCCTCCCATATTGCATATCATAGTTTCCTTCTTCCTATAAACGTACCGTTTTAATCAATAAATCCCAAAATCAGCAGTTCATTTTTATTCACTTACAGCAATAATTCTACAAAGTGTTTCCAGTGTTTTATAAAAGTAGCTGTAGTTCCTTGATCCAACATCAATTTAGCTATTTCTGAAAACTCAGCCATCTTCTCAATCCATTCCTCTTCCGTAGTCTTCCATCTTTGTGTGGAACTACCTTGCTGTAGTTACCATAAAAGGTAAAGGTTCCCCTCGCACATATGTGCTAGTTGTTCCTGACTCTAGGGGGTGGTGCTCATCTCCATTTCAAAGCCGAAGAGCCAGTCCGAAGACGTCTCCGTGGTCATGTGGCCGGCATGACTAAACACCAAAGGCGCACGGAACGCTGTTACCTTCCCACCAACGGTGGTCCCTATTTTTTTACTTGCATTTTTTATATGCTTTCGAACTGCTAGGTTGGCAGACAAGTAACGGGAGCTCACCCTGTTATGCGGCACTAGGGATTTGAACCGCTGAACTGCTGGCCTTTCGATCAACAGGCTCAGCGTCTTAGCCATTGAGCCACTGCATTCCATTGTAGTTACCATATATAAAACCAATTGTCTATGAGCCTTTTCTAGTTGAGTGTCCATAAATCCTAATAAGAAAAGTTCCAGTTTCATGTGAATGTTAATTTTTAAAACTCTCCACATCACCATATATATTTATATTCCGTACCTTTTCACATTTTCACCAGTCCATTATAAAATGCCCCTTCATGTTTTTCACATTTCCAACAGGGATTAGAAGTACCTTTATACATTTTAGACAATTTCTGTAGTGTCATGTACCAATGACACAATTTAAAATCTCTTAAATTATAAGATAATGTGAATTTCAGACCTTTAAACAACATTTTTCCCATTAAACCTCGTGAATATTACAGCCAAAATTCTTAACCCATTTTACCATAGACTGTTTAACTTGTTCTTTTTCATATCTGAACAAAAGTTTATATATTTTAGCAATCACATATTCATCATAATTCATTTTCAAATTCCGTTTTATCACATTCTGTTCCTGGTACTTTTTTATTTGGTACTTTTTTATCTATACTAAAACTTTCTCTTAATAGTGCATATGTGAACCATTGAAAACTAAATCCGTTTACATTCAGTTGTTCTCCTGACTTCCCTATTTTCCTATGCTAGTAAATCTTTATATGTTAACCATTTGACTTTATCTGCTGCTCCTTTTCCATAAAACGCTTCTTGAACTGAAGCCAATAAAAGTATTTCGGAGCATAGCCTGGGTTTTTTATTCCATAGTCATTGTATGGCATTCCTAATAAAATTGCTATATCAAAACATCAGCAACCAGATCATCCAAATCTCAAACTATGACCACCTAAATCTAAAAATATTTTATTTCTTAATAACAGCTGTTCTTTTGTCCAATATGAAAACCAGTTTTCACAGACAATTCTTTTTGGTCATCCACTTTAATATTCGTTGTCAGTATCCCTTATTAATTTTAAATCTACACTAAATTCTCTTAGTTTTTCCATTAATACACCTATTTCTCCTAAAGAGTTCTCCAAAACAAAAACCAAATTCTTGGCAAATGCCCTTAGTTTTTTAACTTTTAATTTTCATTTCCGCAATTATTTCATCTTATGTCTTTATGAAAAACTTTAAGAACCAGAATAACAACAGAGAAAGTAGACATCCTTTCCTTGTTCCTTTCTGGCTTGGTCAATTCCCCATTCACAATTATTTATGCTTTTTGTGAAGTACATATTGATTTCACAATAAAGTAATAAAGTTGTCTCCAAAATCCATATCTTCCAAAATTTTAAAAGAAAAGACCAGTTTAAATTGTCTAAAGCTTTCTCTGCATCAAGAAATGTAAAGGAAATTTGTTTTTCACAGTGTTATTCCAGGTATTCTAATACGGTACATTAAGACATTTCTAATACAAATAGTCCTCGACTTACAACAGTTCATTTAGTGACTGTTTGAAGTTACAATGGCGCTGAAAGAAGTGACTTATGACCATTTTTCACACTTATGACCATTATTGCATCCCCATGGTCATATGATTTACATTCGGATGCTTGACAACTGACTCACATTTATGATGGTTGCAATGTACCGGAATTGTGTGATCCTCTTTTGGGAACTTCTGACAAGCAAAGTCAATGGAGTAACCAGATTCACTTAACAGCCGTGTTACTAATTTAAGAACTGCAGTGATTCACTTAACAAATGTGGTGAGAAAAGTCGTAGAATGGGGCAAAACTCAAAAACTCTCGCTTAACAACATAACATTTGGGCTCAATTGTGGTCGTAGGTTGAGGACTACCTATAGTATCTCTTAATTGTCTCTTAGGTTTAAAAAAAAAGTAGGTCTTAGTGATTAAAATTTTGTAAAACATTTTTCAGCTTTTCAGTTAAAATCATCGTGAACTCTTATAATCATTATTCAGTAATGATATTAGTCTATAAGGTTTTTGTGGGTTTTTTTGCAAATTCAAATCTTGTCTTTCCTTAAGAATCAGTGCTATCTGTAGCCCTGTCCAACTATCCAGTATCTTTCCATTATCTAAAATTGAGTTCATCTTTTTTTTCCAAAGCAATAAAAGTTCATCTTCAAAATATTTATAAGAAACAAATAACCGGGAACTCTAAATTTTTTCACTTTTCTTTACAGCATGACAAATTTTCCTTATTGTTATTAATAGATCATTTTAATAGATCATCTATTCACTTTGGTAAAGTTTGTTTCTTTAAATATTCATCTGCCCTTACTGATGAATTCCCCCCCCCTGTATAGCATTGTATAGTATTGATAAAATTTTGTTTGAATCCTTATAATATAGCTTCATAGCTTTCTGATTTTGTAATGTTAATACCTTTTTTTCCCCATTTTCTTTCTCAGGCTAAAAGCCAGCCATTTCCCTGGTTTATTTGCTGACTCAAAGTTCCTGTTTTTTTGACAAAATTCAATTTTATTTCCATCTTTCTCACCATTAACATAGAAAGTTGACAGTGCAGGAGTTTAATTTTTTTTCTCCCCAGATATCTCATTAGTTTTTTTTTTTTTTTAATCTTTATATCATTTAGAATCTTTCACCTCTATTTCTGGTTGAGTTTATTGTTCTGCTGAATAAATTGTCCTCTTATCAATTCTGTGCTGGCATCCCATTCCATTTTAATATCAGTAACCTTACTGAGGTTATTCTTTTTTTTTTTTTAGAGATTCTTTTTTCATTACGGTACTCTGTTAAATCGAATCTG
Source organism: Thermophis baileyi (assembly GCA_003457575.1). Classification (NCBI taxonomy): domain Eukaryota; kingdom Metazoa; phylum Chordata; class Lepidosauria; order Squamata; family Dipsadidae; genus Thermophis; species Thermophis baileyi. Next base: position 2,066,472 of record QLTV01004146.1, read on the forward strand.
TAGTCATATTTCATTTGGTATCCATCTACAACTTCTAAGTTTTTTCTTGTATATTAAAGTTACTGAATTATGGTCACAGAAAGTCTTTGGCAATATTTCAACTTTGTTGACACAAGTGGTCAAACTTTTGGAAATCTAAAACATGTCTATCCTGGAAAAAGAACTATGTCTTTCTGAAAAATAAGTACATTCTTTAGAGTCACCATTTTTGTGTCACCATATATCAATTCATTCAAGATTATCCATCATTTCAAAGAATATTTTGGTAGCTTGTGCCTTGCATCATGTTAATTCCTTTGGTTAATGTTCTAGCTTGCTGTGGGCAGACTACTTCATTACAATCTCCCATTAGGCACCAATTTTTATGACAGGTCCATTAATTTCCCCATACAACCATTGAAAAATGCAGATTTATTTTTATTGGAGCATATCTTTTATTAAAATTAATCTCCACTCCCATATATCTGCCTTAATCATCACATAATATCATTTTTGGTTGCAAATGTGGATTTATGTACAAAACAACTTTTTTTTAACTTAAAGCAGCTGAGCTCCTCTCCCAAGTTTTCATTAATAAAATATTTTTTTAATCTTTCTTACATGCGTTTCTTGCAAACAAATTACATCCAATTTTAATTTCTTCAAATAATAAAATGTCTTCTTTGCTGGGAGGTATTTGCCCCATATATTTTCCAAGTTAGGAATTTAATATCCATGTTTATTGTATACATTTCAAAAAGTCTATTTGTGGCATCTGATGTAGTGGTATCTTCCCCAGCTTCTGGAGACGTACATGAGCTAACTTGGATATCAGTGAGAATAATACGTTATTTTCAGAAATCATTTTTTGAATAGTTTCAACTTTCCCAGCCAGCTTCTGGCAAGCAAAGTAAATAATGGGAGCTGGATTCACTTAATGCCCACGTGATTCACTTAACTACTGCAGTGATTCGCTTAACAACCATAGCAAAAAAGATCGTAAAATGAGGCACAACTGACTTAACAATCACCTTGCTTAGCAATGGAAATTCTGCTCCCAATTGTGGTGGTAATTCAAGAACTGTAGTAACTTTCTCCAGTGATAAAGGATCTTGGGATGAATGATAAGGCACAAGGGTTAAATATTGGTTTATTGCAGGGAGTGTAGTGTCAGTGTTCAGCTACTTTCATACCTGTATTGATGGATGCTCATTTTTTGTGTTCCTCTTTAAAAAGGAAGAGTATTTAATCATTGTTTTTAGTCAATTTTTTTTATGTCTGTCCAGTATATATTTTTCTTAACTGTCTGTCCAGTAAATCCTTTTCTTAACTGTTAATTTAGTGTTGGATATTTTGGATATTTGAATACCGATTAGTTAATGATGACGATAAACGTAAGTAGTTAAAAAGGAACAGTGGGCAATTAATTTACCCATTTTAAGAATATTGATTTTTGATTCCGGGGAACTGCTTTCTGTGTTCTTGAACAGAGAACCATCTTAACTGTACCTGACATCTTTGTATTATTCTGTGTAAAGCAACATGCATCGAAAGCAAAGAAGTCTCCAGAATAAGCATCTTATTATAAGAGTGGTAACAACTGCAACATTTGTTTTGAAGATAAGCTTTGACCCCTGAGATGTAATATGCTGTTGCATGTAAATTTTGATCTCCTCCTTTTGAAAAACCATTTATTTCCTGTTTGAAAAAAACCTTCAACACTATTATTTTGCTGTTTGATTGCAAACCACAGGACTTAAAGGCATAAGAAATTTGAGGACTGAGCTGCAGGTCTCTCTGCATTTAATTGAAGGGTATGTAGGAAATGTTGACTTTTAGAGAGAATTCTGTAATATCTGTTCCTGCGTGTAAAGTTTCAGCCAAGCAGTAATGAATAGCTTGCGCTGAGTATTGCCCTCACCCATCTTGTCACAGTACAATAACGTTTAGAAGTGATAGATCTGCCTATCCTAACTTCTGTATTGCTGAACTGATTTACTATTTCTAGTGCCTAATTCTAGTCTAATGCTTTCTGTGTAGTCTGGGTTTATATGACCAAGGTAGGGCATTGTGGGATGTAGCACCAAATGCATAGCAAACATCTGATCTCTTTTTTAATTATTATGTTTTATTATTCAGGACAGAGCAGAGAAAAATTATTTTAAAACAATAACACGATAGCCAAATTTTCTGGAACCTTTAAGTCAGGGGTCTCCAACCGCTGGTCCACGGACCAGCACCAGTCTGCAACCTGCCAGAAACTGGCCCGTGCAAGCGAGCGAAGCCCCATCCACACACGCAGGATCCAGGCAGCACACAAAACCACACCCCCGGTCCACAGAAAAACCTCCCACCATGGAACCAGTCCCTGGCACCCAAAATGTTGGAGGCTATTGCTTTAGATCATGGGTGTCAAACTCATGGTGTCATGTTGCCGTCATGTGACTTTTTTCCTTTCATGAACGGGTGGGCATGGCCTGTGCGTGACGCATCTGGCCCCCGCCAGTTTGACACTCCTGCTTTAGAAGAGCCGAGGTGGCGCAGTGGTTAGAGTGCAGTACTGCAGGCTATTTCAGCTGACTGCTAGCTGTAGTTCGGCAGTTCAAATCTCACCGGCTCAAGGTTGACTCAGCCTTCCATCCTTCCAAGGTGGGTAAAATGAGGACCCAGATTGTTGGAGGCAATATGCTGATTCTGTGAACCGCTTAGAGAGGGCTGTAAAGCACTGTAAAGCGGTATATAAGTCTAAGTGCTATTGCTATTAGATGATAATTATATTGCCCTGGAACATTTAAAATCACTATAGGTAGTCCTCTATTACGACCACAATTGAACCCAACATTTCTGTTGCTAAGCAAGACAATTGTTTAGTGAATTTTGCCCCATTTTTACCACCTTTCTGGCCAGAGTTGCTAAGTGAATCACTGCAGCTGTTAAGTTAGTAACAAGGTTGTTAAGTGAATCTGGATTCCCCATTGACTTTGTTTGTCAGAAGGTTGCAAAATGTTATCACATTACCCCAGTACATTGCAACTATCATAAATATGATTCAGTTCCCAAGCGTTTGATTTTTGAACATGTGACCATGATCAAACGGTCATAAGTGAACAACGGTCATAAATGTGCAAAACGGTCATAAGTCTTTTTTCCCCCAGTGCCATTGTAATTTTAAACAGTCACTAAATGAATTGTTGTAAGTTGAGGACTATCTGTACCGTACACATTATTAGGTTATTATTTGAATAATAAGCAGTTAAATTTTCCAAGCCATTTTCAGGATCATTTTTGCTGTACAAAACCACAGGTAGCTTCCAAATCCTATCAGTGATGGTAGCACTTGTCTGTTCAGGTCAAACTGCCCATCCTATACCAACTTTACACCAGTGGTTATGTAACACTATCGCTAGATTATGTGAGATCAAGTCCATCCTATTTGAGGATACAAAATTGGAAAAAAAAACATTACTCACTTGCTGCCCATGCAATTTAATTATATAGTACTTTGGAGACACTAGAACACATTGTCCTTTGAGCAAGAGATTAGTAGCAGGTCTTATTTAGCTGTTCCTTTAATGATATCAGTTTTCCCAAGCACTTCATTGTATAATGAAGTAAAGTATGAGACAGCATACTTTGATGGAACTGATTATGCTTCTTTCAAATAATAAATTGATGGAGATTTCCTAATCTGTATGCTATTTGATTTCTATGTTTTTAGTACTCTGTATTTCATTTTTGTACTTTCTAAATTCTTACAACAGTAAACCTATTACTTGAGGATTTTATGTGTTTGATCCTATGTTGTTCATTTCATCAGATTCACAATGCATCATAGTTGAAAATTGTCATATACAATTATAAGTAGTGAAATTGTAGTTGCTGAATTGTGGAAAAGTACAGTATATGGCGATGACTACATTACCAATAATGGCCATTTCAAAAAAACAAATCTGGAGATATTTGACATCCTGACCATAATAAGCTACCATAACAAATATACATAGCATAAGACTTTTTTTATTTAACTCAGCAAACTTATATCACTTCAAAGCTTTAGTTGACTAAATTGCACCTTTAATGAATTATAGTTAAGAGATTCAATTATATTATTCAATTATTTGATGGTTGCTTTTTCTATGTCAGATTGGTGTAGAGTTTTGTCTACTTGTTTTATGTAGCATGCATTAAATAATTGATTTCTGTTGAAAAATACAATAGGTGTATAACCTTTTAAGAGTCCCTGCGGATTTTACTCCACTAGTCGTTGCTGACTATAGGGGTGGTGCTTTAAAATGGATTTTAATTTTAATTTAATTAAAATTAAGCAGAGTATGAGAATCAGTTTGGTGTAGTGGTTGAGGCATCAGGTTAGAAACCAAATTCTAACCCCATTTTGGGCACAAAGGCAGCTGGGTGACCTTGGGCCAGTTACTTTGTCTTAGCCCTAGGAAGGAGACAGTGGCAAACCTGAAAAATCTCAGAGACTTTTAGGTAGTCTCCAAGAATTGGGCACAATGGAAGAAAAAAAAGTAGAGTATATAAGTAGAATAAAAGCAGCCATAATTTTATGACATGCTATACGTTATCACAGTTTAAAACAACGATCCTCTAGAGCAGGGGTCCCCAACCTTTCAGACCTCAGGGACCACTAAATTCATAATTTTAAATCCCGCTGACCACTAATACGAATCCAGCGCGCCACTTGCTGAAGCGTCTGGACTCCCAGTGATGGGATGGGGTCCTTTAGGCACTCCCCCCTCTCTTTCTCTCTCCCTCTCTCTCTCTCATCTCTCTCTTTCTCTTTCCCCCCCTTTCTCTCATCTCTCCCCCGCTCTCTCTCATCTCTCTCCCCCCTCTCCCTCTCTGTCCCCCTCTCTCATCTCTCCCCCTCTCTGTCTCTCTCTCATCTCTTTCTCTCCCCCCTCTCTGCCCTCCCCGCATCCTTCAGACAGGTGGAGGATGAGCGTCCGGAGCCTGCGAGCGAGCGAAGGAGGCGTGGCCGGGAGGCAGAGCCGCGGCCCGGCGCTCTCTACCGGGAGCTGTCTGCAGGGCTCTGCAACGTCAGTACGGTAGCCGCAGAGGCACAAGCAGCGAGTGCCCGAGAGTCGCGGCGCACCAGCACCTCCGCTGTGAAGAGGAGAGGGGAGCCTCCATCCCTGCCTAGCCACCCCATCACAGGCAGGAGCGTTTCAAAAGGCTGCCAGAGGCAGAGCCTAGAGGAGCCCAAGAGTGCCCGGCGCAAAAAGAGCAGCTCCCAGCCGGGAGAGAACGAGAGAGAGAGAGAGAGAGAGCAAGCGAGAGGCGGGAGGGGGAAGAAACTCTCGCGGGCTGCCTGAGCTGACAGCCAAACTTCTAGCCGGGCTCAGCGGCAGAAGCAGCCGGGCACGCGCTTTCTTGTCTCTTCCAAACGCGCCCCCCCCTCTCTCTCGGCAGGGG
>QLTV01004146.1:2078709-2093336 GCA_003457575.1 Thermophis baileyi
CTCTCTCTCTCTCTCTCTCTCTCTCTCTCTCTCTCTCTCACACACACACACACACACACACCCCTGGTCTGGGCACATAGACGGAGCTCTTCCCAGGGAGTTCTGCGCGGACGCGCCTGGCAGCAGCGGTGGGGGCAGAGTTTGCCTGGGCTCTCCACCATCCCAGAACCGTGCCGCGCGTGGGGGAGTTTTCCGGCATGGCGCAGTTTCGGGATGGCGGAGAGCTTGCTTGGGAGAGCCAGCGGCAGGTGCAGAGATTGCTTGGGAGAGGCCAAGGAAGCTCCCCGCCATCCCACGTGGGGAGAGGGCCAGGCCTGAGCTTGGAAGGGGCCGCCGCTCTCGCTGCCCTCCCTCCCTGCCTGGCTGCAGACGTCCGCCTGCCCTCCCGAAGAATCGCTGCCGCTGTTCGCTTTTGTTTCACGGCGGGAGAAGGAAGAAAGCGGGCAGCAAGAGCGGCAGCCACTTCCAAGCACAGGCCTGGCCCTCTCCCCGCGCAGCCGGCTTCCATGATGGAGGCAGTGCGCAGCTGTGAAGGACCCTCACCACCTGCCCTCCCGGAGCACCACAGCCACGGTTCGCTTTCTTCTCCTGCCGCCGCCCCCTTTGCCCCAACGCAGCAGCTGCGTCTCCCCAAGGGCCGCCCACCCACCCACTGCCCAGGCCTGGCCAGAAGCGGCGCGTCTCCAGTCACAGGCTGGACGCCAACTTTGGAAGGCAAGCGGGCGTGGGAGACCACCGGGAAGGCCACGTGGAAGGCCGCCAAGCATGGCAGGGCTGCGGGGAAGGGAGTAGGCTGCTACCTCCATTCCCCGCCGCCCCAACATGCTTGCCTGCCTTCCACGTGGCCTTCCGCTTGCCTGCCTTCACAAGGGGCCTGGGGGACCACCGGGAAGGCCGCGTGGAAAGCAGGAAAGCATGGCAGGGCTGCGGAGAAGGGAGTAGGCTGCTACCTCCCTTCCCCGCCGCCCCAACATGCTTGCCTGCCTTCTACGTGGCCTTCCGCTTGCCTGCCTTCGCAAGCTGGCCATGGGGACACCGGGAAGGCAGGAAAGCATGTCAGGGCTGCGGGCCACGGGGAATGAAGTAGGGAAGGCAGGCTGGGACGGGGGGGCAGGGGCAGCTAGGTAGGCCGCGACTTCGCAGGCTTGCCTGGCAGGCAAATCAGGGGCGCAGCGCTTCAGGCAGGCAAGCTGCAGAGCGGAGACTGGCGGGGCAGGGTGAGCGAGCGGCAACTGGTGGACTGGTTCGGGGGCGTGGCCAGCCAGCCGTCGCTACAGGCAGCCACTGCTACCGGTACGCCTGATCCGGTCCGAACCAGGAGCATTTCACCCCTGAAATAGTTGCAACCTAATATGACTGCTCCACCAAAAATCCTCCACATTGAGTTAACTTGAAGTAACATCCAGATGTTAAAATTCCTATAGAAATAAAACTGATTTAGCTCTTCTTGTTATGGAATACATCTTTTAGTGTTTTAACCTAGTTGAGGTGAGAGCACCTGAGAAAGGTATAGCCTCTCACTTAGCTACTTTCTCTGGGAATATTTCTTCAAATTGCAGTTTATATCTTGGATTCATTTAGTATAGTATAATGTGAAATGGTCTTTTATTATCCTGGACTTAAAGGACGGGGTCATTAAAGTTGTACCATCTACAGAAAGCAGAGCATCTTTTACTTTAAAAGGCAGTACGGTTGTGGATATAATAGGACAAATGTTTTGTATGGATTCCATTTTGTAGGGCTCAGCGATATAAGAAAATACATTTAGCAGAAAATTTCAAAATGCATTGTGCAATTAAGGAATTGCCTATATGTTAGATTCATTACTGTGTTGATACATGATTGTTCAATAACATTCTCAACAAAAATGAGATGTTTTTTTTTTACTGGAAGTGAAAATTATTTGTTGAAGATACTGTATTTTATTTCATTTAATTTTTAGTATGTCTGAGTCCCAAATGACTGGGTGTCTTACAATTAAAAACCAACTAATTAAAAGAAAAATACTTCAAACCAGGAGGTTCAAAAGTTGAAAAAGCAAAATAAAAAAAATCAAACCAAAATACAACAAAACCAAAAGGAGGCTCCATATTTGCCCTGTTCTGGAGGAAATTGGGTTTTTCCCAATTCTTTTCTAAACTCCAGGTCTTCAACAATTTCCTAATAACATGAGGAGTATGGATACTCCACACAACTGAAGGACAGACAGCTAGAGATAGGCTGCCCCTCAGATAACTAGGGCCTGTTTCATGAAGGGGATTAAAGGCAATGACTATTATCTGAAATTGTACTTAGAACTCAACAGGCAGCCTCTGCAGCTTTTTTCTTATGGATCATCATGGCTATTCTTAATTTTAGATGATTTAGATAATTTTCTTGTTAATCAAAATTCCATTCGTTCAACTATAGTGTACCTGAATACTGCCAAGTCTCTTTTAGCCATACATATTAGTGATAATATGTTTATCACTTATATGCAAAGAGGTTTTTTTTTTTGGCTTGGGCAGCAGTGGAACGTGGGGATCTTCTGCAACCTAGAAATTGACTTATAGGTCTACCCAGAGATGCATTATGAGCTGGACAGCCATATGAATTCATTTAAATAAACAAATAATGTACCCAAATGACTCCTTCACAGACCATTGCAGCTATTTACATTTATGATATGAATGTATAATTTCCCTGAAATGTAGGTAGGTTATGTATTTTTATAATTATATTTCACACTTCAGGAGTGTAATTCAGTCTGTAAAGTGAAGTTTCGAAAAAGTAAATTGGGGGAAATCCAAGATTCATTCTTAACTTTTTTTTAGAGAAATGTCAATGAGATTTTTAAATACTCTTAAAACTGAAATTTAAGAAAGGATATTAAGGAAAGCTTTTTTATTATTATAATTGTTTTTCCTTTTGAAAGGTTTGCTGAAAACCTTTTTTGATATGCCATTGTTCTTAACAAAACTTCAGACTTTTACAATGAAACTGAAATTAAATTGAATGCTTTGCAGTCATATCCGTCTAAAAATATGCCACTGTTGTTGCTATCATGTGAAAAAAGCTCTCTGTAGAAATGAAAACTGAAAACGTTGTTAAATTGATTTCAAGTTCTTGAAAGGTAGATTCTACAATTAGTGACACACATCTTTTGATGCCGTTCCAAATACAGTCTTGACTCTGATATTCTTACTCATGTCATAAAATAGGGAGTTGCAACAACTGCCAATTCACTGAGGAAATATATTGTGCTACTCAGAGGTGGAGAGTGAGTTAAATAAACAAATATAAAGCCAGCTGGGGAGGAAGGGATTTTATTTCTTTAAAATCACCATATGCTTCTTTTCTCTTTCAGCAGCAGGATGGAATTGAATGGAGAAAGCATCCCGACTAACAAGCCAGAATCTCTAACTTCAAAATTGTGATTTGTTTGGCCTGCACTGGGAGTTTGAGCTGCAAAATCTTTCCAAGGGACTCCAGAAGTGTTTAAACAGCCATGGCACTCTTCACTCCATGGAAATTGTCCTCTCAGAAACTTGGCTTCTTTCTGGTGACTTTTGGCTTTATTTGGGGAATGATGCTCCTGCATTTTACTATTCAACAGAAGACTCAGCATGAAAGCAGTTCAGTGCTTCGTGAACAAATACTGGATCTCAGTAAAAGATACATAAAAGCATTAGCAGAAGAAAATAGAAATGTAGTGGATGGACCTTATGTTGGGACAATGACTGCATATGGTGAGTAGGTTTGCGTAGATTCCTATACTGAAACTGCAATATTTCATGCCTTATTCAGTATCATCTGACCAGTCAACTCATCAGCCTATATAGCTGGGGTTTAGAACTTCCTTCCTTCCTTTACAAGAATAAACAATATCTCCTTTTATAACTTGTTTCCAGAAGATTTACAAAGGATTTTGTAAACCATGGTGGCCCAGTGGTTAGAATGCAGTACTGCAAGCTAACTCATTGCTCACTCCAGCAGTTCGATTTTCACCAGCTGAAGGTTGACTCAGCCTTCCGTCATTTCGAGGTCGGTAAAATGAGGGCCCAGATTGTTGAGGGCAATATGCTGACTCTGTAAACTGCTTAGAGAGGGCTGTAAAGCACTGTGATACAGTATATAAGTCTAAGTGCTAGTGCTAGTGCTATTGCTAAACCAGCCAGACACACAAAAAGTTGGTCTAGAGTACACAGGAATATCCATCTCCTCTGATTTAAGTTTATGTATACTATAACTTAATGAAGTATTGCCATGAGCATATGTATATGTTAATAATGACTTGTGTATCAATAACGTGTAATCATAGAGCCCTACACACAATCCCCAATTTTAAGAAAGTGAGATTAAAACCAGCATCTGTCTACTGAAACAGTCGTGTCAATTGGGTTGATTCTGGTAGAATAGTGTGGTCCTAGAAATTGACTTAGACCTGGATACCTGTTAAAAGCAAGCCCACAACACAAATGTGATACACTCCTGGCAATGTATGTCAGATTATAAGTGGGGCACTGCATTTTAAAACAACTTGAGCTCCCTGATGGTCTTCAAAGGCTGTTCCATGGGGAGCAGTAGTCCAGCTGGGCGATGATGAAGACATGAATTAAACTGTGACTAAGTCCTTCTGTTGCAGATACCTCTGGAACTGGCACATGAGCCAGAGATGTGTAAAGGCCCATGTGGCTATATGTTTATCATCTGCCCAATCAAAAGGAGCTTTCGAAGGAGATTCAAATTGAGGGCCTCCTACTTCAGGCCTTAACAAAAAGTGCTACAATGCATTAATTTTAATATAAAATTAAAAACTTCATATAGTAAAAACAATAGGGTTAGAGATTTCCCAAAATTCTGTGAGGTCATTTACAATTGTTATTATAACTAAAACCATTTTAACTAAAATTTGCAAGAAGCAATATCCAACCTTTCATATTTGGTGCAGGCAGGGGCAGCTTCACTCTTGTTTTGTAAGCAGGCTTTCAGAATTTAAAGAAATAATGGCATCCAATCTCCCAGATAATTTTAAAAAATATATATCGGGAGAGGCAGAGAACCTGGTTGGATCTCAAGGGTATTTTGCTAAAGGAAAAATGCGTTTCAACCATTGATTTCTCACACATCTCCCTCGGTCTGAAAAAAATAGAATAGCTGCAACCAGAGCAAATATAGCAGATTCCTAGGAATTTTAAATGTTAAAGTTGCCCCTCACAGCAAACAAGAATTCCACTCTTTCTGGATGTGGCATTGGTTTTCTTCCTTTGGATTATGGATGTTTACAGCAGCCTGAATAGCGCATTCACATCATTGTAGCTCTTAGCAGCTGTTTATATTTATAACGTATACATAAGATTTCCCTAAGTTTGATTTTAGACGTTTGAAATTAAGGAAAATTGTGTGTTGAAGTAATTATATCTCTTTGTTCAGGGATGAATTTAAGTATGGAATTAAAAGCAAGGGGAAAGAAACAGTACAAGCTAGTAAATGCCCAAGATTTAGATAGTAACCAACTTACTTTTAGAAAATTATCAGTAGGGAAGAGCAAGACAAGACAAATTTGTCTCCAGTTCCTTAAATGTTGGTTTAAGTGGTTGTCCATAACAGGAAAGAATAATCTTGCAGATTCTTGTGGATATGATGTTTCATTTGTTTGCTATTTTTATAAAGAAATTTCAAAGTTTGGGAGACTTATATTTAAAAGCTGGCAGTGAGCACTATGAGCTCAGCCTTTCCACTACATTAAAAAAAAGGTTAAGATTTAATTTTGGCCAGAGAACTGCTGCTTTAAAAAAAAAATCTTCCCTTTCCCAACCATATTGTATAATAGCAGATACATGATTAAATATGCTGCTAGGACAGCAGCTAAAAATACATCACATAAAAGGCAAGAAACATTACCTGTTTAACTTCTTCCCCAATTGCTTTGATTTACCTGCCTATTTAGTGAATGTAAAAACAGAAATAAAAGTGATACAACAATAATATTATTTTCAGAAAACAAATGTTTATACTATAATGACCTTCCCTAATTACAGATAGTCCTGAACTTACAACCATTCATTTAGTGACCATTCAAAGTTACAACACTGAAAATAGCGACTTATGACCGTTCATCACACTTGCGACTGTTGCAACATCCCCATGGTCACATGATCAAAATTTGGATGCTTGGCAACTGGCTCATATTTATGACACTAGCAGTGTCTTGGGGTCATATGATCACCTTTTGTGACCTTCTGACAAGCAAAGTCAATGGGGAAGCCAAATTCACTTAACAACCGTGTTACTAACCTAACAGCTGCAATGATTCACCTAACAACCGTGGCAAGAAAGGTTGTAAAATGTGGCAACGGTAACTTAATAACTGTCTTGCTTAGCAATGGAGATTTTGGGCTCAATTATGGTCATGCATCAAGTACTACCTGTATACTGTAAAACCTTGGTTAAGACAATACGGTCTTTTAAGTAAGAATGACATTTAAGAGAAGGCTAATACACAGTATATACTTCCTGGGGAAAGCCCCTCTTTCAAATATAGGGTTTGACATCATAAACACATATTTTGGCTCTGCTCCTCCAGACGATTATAATCTTTCAGATACACTGGTCTCAGACTGTTCATAGTTTTATCAGTAAAATCCAGCACCTACGCTTTGGTTTCATACCAGTTGAAAGATAATATTGATCCATATTGATCCAAACTAAGATTACATCTTCTGCAAAGCACACATCAGCTAACGTCCCAAAGGTGTTTATTCAAGAGGCAACTGGACTTTCTGGTTTTTCTTTGAAGACGTTTTGCTTCTCATCCAAGAAGCTTCTTCAGCTCTCTTCTTCTTGGATGAGAAACGAAATGTCTTTAAAGAAAAACCAAAAAGTCCAGTTGCCTCTTGAAAAAGCACTTTGGGGACAACCATGACCTGGATGACTGAGCATCTCCATAGACATCAGCTAATGTTCTAGGTCAGGGGGTTTCCACCTTCACAAGGTCCCTATATGGATTTTAACTCTCAGAATTCTCCATAGTGATCATTCTGGCTGTGGAATCCTGGGAGTTGAAGTTCACAATCCTGGAAGATTTCTCGATTGGGAAATGGTCGCATTTTGCTCTGCCTGGCCTCTGAATGCTTTTCAAAGGAGACCCATCTAGAATGGATTTCTATAAGGATCTCTTATGTTTGTATCATTCATTCATTCATTCATTCATTCACATGCTGCCCATTGCTCATTGTCAAGTGACTCTGGGTAGCTATATCTGCTTTTTTCAGGAAGTGACATAGGTAGCCTATCTGATGTTGGCATCAATATTAAGTTTTAGTTTGTTAATCCATAATCAGTCCCACTCTGCCCAGAGGCAGGGCAGAATTTTTACCATCTCTTTGAAATTTGTTGAATTGGAAGGCTAGTCGTAATAGCATCAGTTTTACTGTATACCCTGCTCTAAATCTCGGGTGACATTTCCCATTGTTTCATGCAGAGCCTAAACATTTATAGGAGTAATCTCCACAAATAAATAAAAGATGAAATAATTCTTTTTTCCTGAATGTTAGGACACGTTGCCTCCCATAATGATGCCAGTGTTAACCAGACATGTTAAGAAGCTGTTAGAATGAATAGGAATGTACTGTACTCATTTTGTCTAGTTCCAGTAAAAGTTATTTTACCAAAGTTGGTGTAATATCAAAACATTTCTGCTATTTTAAAGACTTATTTAATATAGTATGGTATGTTTGCCATCTTGAGTTACACATGAAAAAAAAAGGTGGAATAAAAATATTTTAAAAATAATCAAAACATTTCTGCTGTTCTAAAGACCTACTTAATACAGTGTTTAGAATCTGTAGAGAACCGCAGAGATGACCTTAGAGAAATTATATGATGATTGCTAGTAGACATGAGTGTAACTCAAGAAAAGAAGAAAGTGTAAGAAAGAAATATAAGATCATGCCATTTTGTTGTTAGGCCTTAAAATTTTTACGACCACAGTTGAGCCCAAAATTTCTGTTGCTAAGCGAGACAGTTTCTGAGTGAGTTTTGCCCCATTTTACAATCTTTTTTGCCATCATTGTTAAGTGAATCACTGCAGTTGTTAAATTAGTAACATGGTTGTTGAGTGAATCTGCTTCTCCCTTGACTTCGCTTGTCAGAAGGTGGCAAAAGGTGATCACATGACCTTGGGACACTCTAACCGTCATAAATATGTGCCAGTGCCAAGCAACTGAATTTTGATCATGTCACCATGGGGATACTTCAATGGTCATAAGCGTAAAAAATGGTCATAAGACATTTTTTTAATGCCATTGTAACTTCAAATGGTGACTAAATGAATAGTTGCAAGTCAAGGCTACCTGTTTTATGGCTTATTTCAATAAAGTAGAATTCTGGAATTCTAATATCTCTGTTACCTGACCTGGCCTATGTCAAAGGGCTGGCAGACTCCAACCAGATGCCAATGGATAGTCCCCAAGCAGGAAATTAATAGAACATTTGCACTATAAGCAATGACCTTTGTATCCAAATTCTGTCTGATTATCCTTAGGAACTTTGAAATAAGCCAGTGATGGACTTTATAATATATAAGAAGCTTTCATTTCACACATTATGGATAGCACAAAACTAAAGTATGTGCAATAAAAAAGGAAATTAATGGCATTGAGCAAATAGTAGAAGGGCTTATCCATTATTGAGGTAAGAATTGGAGAGTAGGGCATTACATGGATTTATTTAAGTCAGTACACATCATTTCCATGATGTCACTATATAAATTGGTGCAGACAACATTTGCGTAATGAAGTTGTGAAGCAAACTGCAGTGGAAATATGCTCTGCTGCAGGAGAAATCTGTTGCATTGAAGCATAGTAAAATTAGGTTTCACTGGATAATTTTTACAAAACTGCCATCTCTTCAAGATGCTAACAAAGGATTCAGGTTCTGCAAGTAGTTTCCAAGTGAGAAACTTCTGATTATATTTAAAAGATCCATAGTCTATCAAATAGCAGAAGTAGTTCCTGGATAAAATCATTTTGTTGACACACTGCATTCAGCAAAGTTCTGAAAGTGTAGGAGGATGTTAGAAGAATTTTGAAATAATGTCCTTTCTAGTATTAAGGAGTTGGAGGATGCATTACAAACAATGAGGTTTAATTACTGTTTAAGTATACTCTTGAATTATTCCTACATATTTTATTTTGCTCTCTGCATCTATAAAAGAGTTTAGGAATTACTTGGACACACAGACATAATAGCAGAAGCAATAGCAATAGCACTTAGACTTATATATCGCTTCATAGTGCTTTACAACACTCTCTGAGTGTTTTACAAATGTCAGCATATTGCCCCCAGCAATATGAGTCTTCATTTTACCGACCTTGGAAGGATGGAAGGCTGAGTCAACCTTAAGCTGGCGTGGATTTAACTGCTGGCAGTTGGCAGAATTGGCCTGCAATGCTGCATTCTAACCACTGTGCCTCCACGGCTCTAGAAGCAGATAGATTATTTTGAAAGTGGACCAATCTTTAGTTGAAATAGTTCAATACCACAGTATGAGTATTGCATGAAGAAAGGGCCACATTCTGTCCTAATAGTTCAATTTATCAAGCTTAAGAGAAAATCATATTCATAATTGTGTATAAAGCAAAGACAGCCCTTTTAACTTTTTATGTAACAGATTTTTAAATAATTTTATTTAATTCCTAATGTTCGTTATCTGGGTATGCTATTTATCATCTTTATATTTTTGTGTAGTCTGATATTTACTTCTTTAATTAATTAATTTAATAAATCAAAGTTTCCCTCAATAGTGTAAATGCCTTCTTGGCCCACTTTTCCAATGATATTAAAATAAAATACTAAAATGAATCATTTACAAAGCATCCCAACAGGATAGCAAGTACAGATAGTCCTCAACTTACAACAGTTCATTTAGTGACCGTTGGAAGTTACAATGGCACTGAAAAAAGTGTCTTATGTGTCTGTGGCAAGGAAGGTCGTAAAATGGGGCAAAATTAACAAATGTCTCACTTAGGAACAGAAATTGTGGGCTCGATTGAGGTCGTAAGTCGAGGACTACCTGTAATGAAATGTTACCTAAGAACAAGAAGTATCGTTTTCTGTTTCAGCTTAAGATAATTTTAAATAAAGATGCAAACTTATTTCCTCCTCCTGTATTGGGAACAAGAAGAATTGGGGGAGGGAGAGGGAATAAATGTATTCATATATTATACTGAGCCATAATCATTCATAGTCCAACTTGGAAAAAATGCTTTCCTGCTCCTAAATGGGATCAGTGCTGCTTTATATAAATTGTGTCCTGGATGTTCCTCTTGCTATTGGTTTTCACTTTCTAACCTTTCTGTTTATTTTGCCAGAAGGCGCCTGCCTCTTTTTAAAAACTAAGTGGTTCCTCTTGTTTTCTCTCAACAACTGTTCTTTTTCCCCCCATCCCATCTTATCATCACGAAATCTTACTTATTTGGCAAAAAGGAAAAACTGCAACATCCCTGAATAGACCTGCCTACAAGTCAGGGCTTAACCTTCTTTCATATCTCCCTAAGTATCTTCTTCTCCTTCTCTGTCTGCAGTGGAAGCCGCTCTTTAGAACAAGTGCCCAATTGTTGCTTTGTCCCTTGTGTCTCATTTTCTGACAAGATTCTGTGACCGTTGTGTACGCATTTGCTTGAAAGATGGAGGTCACAGTCCCTAGAAGCAGGCCGGTTGCACTGCTTTTGTCATCCGTGTAACATTAGTGCTTGTTTTGTAAGGCATGGTAGAGCCTCCATGACACCGTGTACCAAGACGTACATTCTGATTCTCCTGAAAAATATTGCAGATTGGGCAGAATTTGTGCTAACTTGTCCTTGAAGAGAATACATTTAAAGACTATTGTTGTGCCACGTTTCTCTTCACAAGGATCCATAATTTATTCTTTTTGAACCTGAAAAGAAATTTCAGTAAGATAGCAGACGCTAAAAGCTGTTCTGGAAGCAAAGGTTTTCTGCCTTAATTCTGTATGGCAAGGGAAACCAAATATATTATTGAAAATGACACCCTGTCTAAATTTTAACTTCATTTGCCTTGTGGTTTCTTTAGCTATAATTTCGTTAGCTATAATTGTCAAACTATTGGTTCTGCAGAAATTTTCAGTAACAGGGAACCTGGCAAGAAATTTTGCTTGTTAGAAAAATCTCCTTTGGGAAATTGCATTTATTGTCAACACTGGAGTTTCTGTAGGAAAAAAAATCATTTCAAAAATGAAATGAAGTCATTTTTGTCAAAAGGTTTAAAAAAAATCAGACATACGATCTCTACCATTGCCATCACCCCTGTTATTGTAATGCCCAGTGGCACTGTACAGGTAACCCTCACTTAACGACAATAATTGCTACTAAATGATACAGTCATAAAACACAATGTTATATGACCCAGCTGCTTAGTGGTGACAGTTCTGGCAAGTCTCAGGTTACCGTCATTAAGCAGGGACCATGCATGTTGTAAAGAGAGGACCTCATGTTATTACATTTTCCAAGTTTATGTTGACTTCCCCATTGGCTTCGCTTGTGAGAAGTCAAAAGGGAAGGACACAAATCGCAATCACATGATCACGGGATGCTGTAGCAGTTGGTAAATCTGGGCCAATTGCTGAGCACCCGGATTGCAATCATGTGTCCACAGGGTTACTGTGATGAATGGAATTTCAAGGACCATTTTAACTACTACTCATTCACAAATTTGAACAGTTGCTGTATGAGTGATCGGTTAAATGGCCACCTGTATTACTATCCACTGAATTTCTTTTGATTTAATTACTAGAGACAATTAATGGTTCACAAAGTGGTAGTTCACTTGAAAATAAATGAGTTAAAAACGTGATTAATAAAAGTTTTATGTTCAGAGACATATGAAGTAACTTGCCTACTAGGGCTGTGTAAAGCCTTTGAAAGAGGTTCATCATTATTATGAGAGCATAAGTAAAGCCCTTTTGAATTATGAAAGCAGCCGCGTCTTCTGTATTTTTAGCTGACCTTCACTTTGCTTTGAAGAAAGCCAAGCAAAGTGGACGCATGTTTAGAGACAGCTGGAGCCTGTGTAAAACAACCGCATGCATGAAAAATAAGGAACTGTTTTTAATTACTAGAAAAGAAGTGCTTCATACATACTCCTGCACATTCTGTAAAACCTCCTCCAAAAACTTTGCACATCCCTCTTATGCACATATCTGTACTTGCCCTGCTACACAGTAGAGTGAAACAAGTCACTGCAGTTAGCATGATGAAGGGTTTGGTGTTCAAATGTATAGTAAGAAGTGGTACTATATTTGGTTCCGCTTCAAATAGCAAAGCTATGATTTTTGTCACTATAAATTCATTTGTCACGATATATTTATTTATTTATTTATTTTATAAAATTTATATGCCGCCCAACTCCCGAAGGACTCTGAGATTCACACGGGTTGCCATAAATGCTAATGCTGTATGCACATTGTATATCTTTATCCTTACATTACTTAAGCAAATAAAGTGAATTGGGGACTTCTAGTAATTTGCTTCAATGATATGTAGTATCATTGCTTTGAACCAATGAAAATATTGATTAGCTATTTGTTTATGTTTTCTTTTGTAATACTAATTTGTTTCATTTCCTTTCCTGATTTAGATTTGAAGAAAACTCTTGCGGTCTTACTGGATAATATATTGCAGCGTATTGGGAAGCTTGAGTCTAAGGTTGATAACCTTGTAATCAATGGCACAGGTGCAAATTCCACAAATAGTACCACCACTGCAATTCCTAGTTCGGGGACAGCTGAAAAGCTGAATGTTGCAGGTAGGTCTAAAAACTCTTCGTTTCTGCCCTTTAATTTTGAACTATATAGCATAATATAAAATAGTCTAAAAATAGATTTTATTATTATTATTTTAAAGATTCAGGGGAGGGGGGAAGGGAGGGGAGGCAAACTAAGGATGGTTCCTCAATTTACAACCATCCGGTAACTATTCAAAATTACAATAAAACAAAAGGAAGGGAGTTATGACCTGTGACCAAAGTTACAGCTGTTGCAGCACCTCACAGTCAACATGATAAAAATTAGGATTTTTGGTAGCAGGAACCTGATGCCAACCAGATCAGCCTTCTCCGTGATGATCAAGTCAGCAAATAAGGGGAGCCTTACTAAGATTGACCTGGCATTTAAAAGCAATAGCCCAAAATCTGGGCCACTGTTGTTCTGTTGACCAGGTAAATAGGTTGAGCCCAGGGGGCCAGAACATGAAACAGGTTAAAACATTGGGATTGTATTCCCTTTGAGTGGCTCTCCCCATCTCCCAACCATTATATCTCTTCATATCCAACACTGCTGAGATACAGTACCCCACCCTATTCATCCCTCCAGTTTCTTCGTCCCCCATCCTCAACCTCTCCTCTCAAGCTAAAATGCATCCCCACTCCAAACAATATACATTACAGATAGTAGAAAATCTGACAGGTGCTATAGCAACAGCTCTCAGCATCTCCAAGTCACCATGCCTCCCTACTCATATCTTCATCTAACAGGAATACCCCATACTAATTAATCAGTGGAACAAATTAATCAGAACAATTAATCAGTGGAACAGCTTGCCTTCAGAAGTTATGGGTGCTCCAAAACTGGAGGTTTTTAAGAAGAGATTGGGCAACCATTTGTCTGAAATAGTATAGAGTCTCCTGCTTGAGCAGGGAGTTGGGCTTCCAAGGCCCTTCCAACTCTGTTACTCTGTTAATTGCTTTCACCCATGCTGCAGGGAGCCACTTCACCAGTCTTACCCCTGGTTCTCACCCAAAGAAGAGTATCTGACTACATTCACCTCACTCTCATCCCACAGTCCCAAGATCCCCAGAGAAACCTCTTCATAGTACAAAAACACGTTATTTAAAACAAAATAGTCCAGGATTGGCTTCACACATAGCTGAGAAGATGAAGTGGCCATGCAAAGCCTTCAGCAGCTGAGGAAGCCAAACACATTTCCTGAAATGCCGCTGCTGCAGCCACAGGCCATCCACTATGTGGTGCAAATTAATGTAGACACCGTCACCACTATCTCGAAGAGTCCACTGCTTCCATTGTCTAAAGCAGTGGTGGCGAACCTTTTCGGCACCGAGTGCCCAAACTGCAACCCAAAACCCACTTATTTATTGCAAAGTGCCAGCAGGGCAATTTAACCTGAATAATGAGGTTTTAGTACCTAAAATAATGATAAACAAGGCAGAGTTCAGCTAATTGTTCTAAGAAAAACATAAATGCACTTTTATGCCCCCTTTTTTTCTGCTTTTGAAATATTATGTTTAGCTACAATAAAAAAGAAAAACTTTTGCAATATCATTTCTCTCTTCCCCTTCTCTCTTTCCCTCCCCCTTTCTCTTTCTCTTCCCCCTCCCCATCTTTCTCTTCCCCCTCTCTCCTTCTCTCACTCTTTCCCACCCTCCCTCCCTCTTTCTCTTTCCTCCTTACCCTCTCTTTCTCTCCCTCTCTCTCTTCCCCACTCTTTCTTTCTTCCCCCATTCCTCCTTCTTTCTCTCTCTCTCTTTCCCTCCCTCTCTTTCTCTCTCTCTTTCTCTCCCCCCCTTTCTCTCTCCCCCCCTCCCTTGTCCCCCTCCTCCCTCTCTTTCTCTGG
>QLTV01004146.1:2094938-2115393 GCA_003457575.1 Thermophis baileyi
AGAAGGCGGTCTCAAAGATAATCTGGCCCTGAGCCATGCAGGGCTTTAAAGGTAATAACCAACACCTTGAATTGTGCCCGGAGACCAATAGGAAGCCAGTGCAGCTCGCGGAATATAGGTGTAATATGGGTGTACCTAGGTGCACCCACGACCGCTCACGCAGCCGCATTCTGGACCAATTGTAGTCTCAGAACACTCTTCAATGGTAGCCCCATGTAGAGCGCGTTGCAATAATCTAAACGTGAGGTGACAAGGGCATTAGTGACTGTGAGGAGAGCCTCTTGATCCAAGTAGGGTCGCAATTGGTTCACCAGGCGAACCTGTGCAAAGGTCCCCCTAGCTACAACCAAATGTTGTTCTAATGTTAGCTGTGAGTCTAGGAGGACACCCAAATTGCGAGCCCGTTCTGAGGGGGACAGTTTTCCCCCCCCAAGAACCAAGGATGGACAGTCAACATAGTCTTTGGGAGGCAATACCCATAGCCACTCGGTCTTGTCTGGGTTAAGTCTGAGCCTGTTAACTCCCATCCAGACCCTCACAGCCTCCAGGCACCGGCACATCACGTCCACCGCTTCACTGAACTGACGCGGGGTGGAGATGTACAACTGGGTATCATCAGCAAAATGTTGTAAAACACTAGTTTAAATAATAGTTTTAAGTTAAAGGATATGCTTGCTTCCTTCAGCTTATGTTTGGATGGCCAACCCTAACCCATTACAGTTATACACAAATTGTAAGCTTTTTATAAGCAAACTATGAGCAATTCTTATGGTTTGGAATTAAGCCAATGTAAAGATTTTTTTCAAAAGATTTCCATTTACCTGCAAATTTGTAGTCTATTAGTACTTGTGCTTAAATTCAGAACATATGTTTTATAAGCATTTGCTTCTGAGAGACTTTTGGAAGTCAAATATTTATCTTTGGTTTAAAGGCATAACAATGCCTCTAAGTAAAGATTTGTAGTGCTTGTTTGAAGTTGAATTTCCAACTAAAATATTACAGCCATTTTTATTGTGCATTCTGAAATACAAACATTTGTCTTCTTTTTTGATGTTGTTCGATAGTCTTTATCTATCCTATGTTAAGTGGCTCCTTTTAGGCAGTAGTTGTTCAAAACTTCTCAAGCCAAAAGATGAAACTATATTATGAAATGCCTTCCAATGTAATGTGAACCTGGCAGCTGTGTGGTATTGCTTAAAAAAGTAATAAGGGCGTAATGAATGAGTAACATTTTCTGTTTTGCATTGTATTCCCTCAGGGCTAGCTACATCCTGACAGCTGTTACAGCTGTATGATTATTTAATTTATATCCTGCCTTTCATGTAGGATATAAATGTGGTGGGGAAATACGTTTTATTCTCTCAGCAACTTTGTAGGTTGGCCTAAGAGATAGGAAGTATCGTAGTGTGACTCGTGAGTTTCATGATTGGGTGGGCACTTAAACCTGGCTATCCCTTGTTACAATCCAACATCTGAACCACTATGTCACATTGGCCACTGTCATTCACTTCTTTATTTGCTTTTCCTTTCCAGCATGTGTGACACGGGGTAAGATACACTCCTTCCTTGCATATTCTTTTTTTCTTCCACTGTTCTTATCACTCTTGTTATCTGTAATGGAATCAGGCCAGAATGACAGTCCTCAAGATCAATCATATTCCCATACTTCATGCACATTCATTGAATACTGAGTAAAGTAAAGGTTTCCTCTGTCCAATTATGTCCAACTCTAGAGCCAGCATTGTCCAATGACATTTTCCATGGTTATGTGGCCAGCATGAATATATGCCAAAGGCGCATGGAACACTGTTACATTCCCACCAAAGTGGTACCTATTTATCTACTTGCATTTGCATGCTTTTGAACTGCTAGGTGGGAAAGAGCTGAAGCAAGTAACGGGAGTTCAACCCATTGCACAGCACGCAGGTCTTGAACCCCAGCTGTCAATTTTCCAGCTGACAAGCTCAGGGTCTTTAACCACTGAGTCAACACGCCTCCTGGGACCAAATCATAAATCGAATGAATAAGAAGCTCTGCTGGTGGACCAGGCTATTTTCTGCACAGTGTGTGACATCATAATGGAACAGGCTAAAGAATACTAATTAAAAAAATTCAGGGAAGGAAAAAAGACATGGAACTTTGAATCCCAGAGTGACTTTAATGGGAATTTATTTTATGTTTTGCGATGTGGAGGCAAACTGAGACAGTAAAGAGGAAAGTATCCTATTTATCTTTTCTGCTTTGGCAGGGCTTATCCACACCCTTAATACAGCAACAGAAAGGAGTAGAGTTATCCATTATATTTCTAGTTTTTGAAGATTTGCAATACACAGACAGGAATTGACATTTGTGATTTCCCTCTCCCTGGTGTTTTTTTTCAAGGTTTATTTTCTTGAAAGTTTAGAAATGGTATAAGTCAGTTCAAAGAGAATCTTGATAATTTATCAACTAGTGGTAGAAGTGGATGGACAGAGACGCAGCATAGGAAATGGGGAAAAGGAAAATCTATTGTTCCTCCCAGCTTGTGGCAGAAAACCAGTTTGGAAGAAAAAGGAGGAAACTCTAAAAGGAGTAATTGTTTTAAAAATGATGAATGAAAATAATGTTAATTGCATTAGAGGATATTGATTTTAGAGTATTTTTCTTTAGAAACATAGTTCTTTCTTCTGTTTTACGAAGTATAATTGTTCTGGCCTCTGTCCTATTTACCATGTCTCAACAATTTTCTCCCACCCCACCCCTTGGTTTCTTGATTTTTGTTTGTTTTTTATTTGTCAATCAGTCTGCTCACTTTTTTTCTGGTTGCCACAAAGGACCATGTTTTTGATTCTGTTTTGTGCTGCATTCTGCAACTGGGTACTGTTGTAATTCATGTTTAATTAAGAGAAATTAATGCCTAATTTTTCTTCATAAATAAAATTGCTGTTCTGTAAGTCGTGATACATTTCATGTTCTTAAAATGATGACATTAAGTGTGGTGTTTTAAATGAACTTTTCTGGCCTTGTATTAGAACTGTGCAGCAATCAGGGAGAGAATTATTTGGAGGCCTGAAGTTGGGGTCAGCACACACCCCAATTTATCACTGTTTGATGAAAATCTGTGTGAATCTTGGAGTCATATATTTCTAAAAGCACTCAGATATTTAGATTTTTAAAATGGTTAAATAAAGATTGAATATTCTTATGTAGTTTTGTGTAAGATTAAGATTAAATTCCTTGGATATATATTCCACCTTTCCTCTAGGAATGCAAGATAGAACACATCGCACTCCAACAATTTTTCCTTAATGTGGAACAGGTTCAGCTAAGAATTAATGACAAGCTTAACTCAAACTCATCCCTACCTCTTTAACACTTGCACCACAGCATAGACATAGCAGGAAAGGAAGTGTCAGAGTCCCAGTTGCTGATTTCAATTTTGCAGATTGTGGAATCAAGATCTGAATAGAATAGAATAGTCTCTGTTTCTGATGTGTGGTGCTCCATGTGAGTTCATTATTTGTAAGGTTTTCTGAAAATACCTTTTTTTGTTTTTCTTTTTTTTCCTGAGATGAACACATCATTTCAAACTATGCATCTTGGGAGGATGGAGGGGAAAATTGATGATTGTGACATATTTAACATTAAGGAAGCTAAGAAGGTGGGATGTAGTAGAAGAATTAAGCCTGTCTCTGTCAAGATACATAAAAAATAATCATTGCTTTGTTGAATTGCCAGTTGCTTTGTTGAATTTTTTTGCATATTGCCTTGTGATCTTTAAACTGTACAGAAATAGTGGTGTGTGGAGTGAAAAAAAGAGATATTTCTGTCCTTCTAAAAAAAACCCTTGGTGATAATTATAAAGAGACTTTACACTTACTTTCTTCCATGACAGAAAAATGAGTCTTCTGCAGACTTCTCTTTGAATTACTTACAGATCATCTACTGAGTGACAGGCATAGAGCTCAGCCAAATTAGTAATTGTATATAGGTTTCCTGTGTTTTCTAAAATGTCAGCTGTCCAGATTAAGTTAATTAAGGCTTAAAGGGGATTGTCTTAATTACTGTGATAGTCTTGGCAGTTATCATGGCTAGTACCAAAGTCTGCCTTCTCTTCTATCCCTGTAGTTCCAAGGCCTTTGTTCTCGTAGACTTCTCCCTTTAGTATCCATAAATTTGTCTTCCATAACCTGCATATCAGATATATTGATGTAGCAATTGCAAAAAATACTAAAGTACTGTGATACTGCCTAGAAATTTGGAAGTTGCAGTGCAATCATATCTGGGTATACCAGGTTGGACTGTTGTCAATCCCCTCATAACTCTTCCATTATGAAGTAATCCATTTGTATCAGCAACTTGAGCTTTTTCATATCTATGTAGTAAATAAGTTACATTTGCACTTAACATACAAGCATGTTACCTTCCTGATTTTATTTATTCTGCTTTTATATTACTACACTCACTGAGCACTCACAGTGGTTTAATACCATATAATAAAACAACCACATAACCATCAAATAAAAGCAACGTATGATTAAAAATGTGCATTGGACATAATCAACAACAGTTATTTTAACTGTTAAAATCCCTTTTGAACAGTTCTGTTTTCACAGTCCCAGGTTATTTGGAGATAGGTTGCTGTATGGCTTTCTGTGGAAAGGTTGTTCCAAAGGGTTGGAGCCATAACCAAGAAGCATTTTGCTTCAGTCTTTCAAAATTTCCTGAAAAGGGAGCTCTTGATATCCTACACTGGCTGTCCAGGACAGGTGGACAGGTACTACTTAAAGGAAATAATCCTGCAGATATCTGGGCACTAAGCCATATAAGACTTTATCGATCAAAAGCCAGAACAGGTAGTTCTTGACTTACAACAGTTCATTTTTGATCGAAGTTACAGCGATGCTGAAAAGAGTGACTTACGACCATTTTTCACACAACCATTGCATCCCCGTAGTCACGTGATCAAAATTCAGATGCTTGGCAACTGGTTCATATTTATGAAAGTTGTAGCTCACTTAGAAACAGAAATTTTGGGCTCAGTTGTGGTGGTAAGTCAAGGACTACTTGTACTTTGAATTATACTGTGATAAAAGTGTACCAATGCATTAACATTGCATTGAAACAGGAGCTCTCACAGAGCTGACTGCTGCATTTTGCACCTCCTTCCAAATAACTCTATAAAGTCAGTCATGAGACATTGCAGTACTATCAGAAGTAGCCAGGGCACCTCCTCCAGGAATGGATGCAGCAAATAACGCTGGTATGGATTCCAACTTCCTATCTGGCAATAGCCATGAGTTTAGGAGGCCTGCCAAGATCTGGACTTACTCCATCAGGAAGTCTTCAGTTTGTGGATTGTCATCTTGTTCCTGTTGCAAGTTCAAGATAGAAACACCAAGCAAGATGCATGTACATAAATTCCATTTAAAGAATGTTTTATTATAAAAATAAGCTTTTTTATTAAACAGAAACATGACTTAACACTTTTTACTTCCACAGCTATCCTCTATCATCTTCCTAACCCATGGTATTTTTACATAAAGCCTAAAATGTTTGATATATTTAAGAGAAATTGGGAGCTTGAAAAGGTGATTTCAAATGTTTGGGTTGACATTCCCATCCTAAGAGAGTTTTCATACTTCAGTAACTGTCAACAGAGCTACTATTAATAGAGCAAGCCAAAATTAGATATTACAGGGCTACAGAGAAAAGTTCTGCTGAAAAAAATCTATTTTAAGAATAGAATTGGGTGTAAGAATTATTGCTTCTTTACCATGGTTATTGCTACACACGGATTGAAATAGTCTTATCTGCTTTAGTTATTATTTGCATCACATTTTATGTCTGAGTTCAGACCACCTACTACCTACTGGTAGTTCCTGGTGTTCCACCCCATTATATGATTTTTCAAGCATTCCTGCTAAGCAGAAGGATACATGGCTATAAGCTAATTATGCCTACTCCGAACTCATTTCCATATGATACAAATTAACAGAATCCATATGATACAGATTGAGCTTTGTCATGTGTAACAAACATGTCAGCTAAAAACTCGCCTAAAGCTCTTGAGGGCCCATCAGATTATATCAATGTCCAGTGATAAATCATTATAATAGATTTTTTCTTATTGTCAGGCTAGGTGGGGAAAAGAACTGTTTATCCAAATGAACTAAATAAAATAAAATGGTCTGACTGTGAAGTGGGATCAGCTTGCCATTACCTCACTGTAAAATTTCTGCCCAGTCAATACCAATACAAGAGTGTGGCACAAAGTATATCTTGGTTTATTGTCTTGTTTGTTGTCATGGCAACCTTGAATTTCTGAGTTATTCTGGTTAAAGTTGTCATAACATGAAAGTTGCTATCAAAAATTGTTAGCCTGGGAATCTTCAACACGTCCAACAGGTTGCCAAAATTTTGGAATCACATCTGAGTTGAATAACAAAATGAGAGAAGGTTTTGGATCCTACGGTTCTCACTAATATCCATTTCTGTCTGTTTTTACACGTGTAATAAAGTGTTTTAAATGCATGTATTTGTTGGAAAACCCCATTTTAATTTTAGCGGGTTTTGAGCCTTTCTTACTAAAATTGTCATTCAGACCTTTGACTTCCATCAGCTAATTGAATGATAGTTGTACTTTAGTTTAACGAATAGGTTAATTGCATTTCTGGTTAAAAAGTTAGTTGTGCTTAATTATAAATGATGAACAATTATTTCCATTAATTCTTAATAACCTCTCATGTCTGAGCACATTTGATGCACATTCCATTTATTATACCCTGGTTTCATGGCCCTTTTCCAATTTCCCAGCAGAGAGATGAGGAGGAAGAAGACTGCTGCATTTTTAGAACTCCATTAGTACCTCGGCGATGATTCATCCTCACAGTCAGCTGAGGTGGAAAAAATGCTAATCTATTCTCATGTGTTTAATATTACGTATTACATTGTGTTAATTTTTCTTCTTCAGATCTCATTAATGGAGCCCAGGAACAGTGTGAATTGCCTCCTATGGATGGTTTTCCTCACTGTGAGGGCAAAATAAAAGTAAGCTTCATCTATTACACCATTTATTTGTCTGGATGTATTCCTTCTCCAACAGAAAATGTTCTAATGCTCCCATTTCATCTGACAATTTGTTAATTGATCAAAAGACCAGGGGTGGGGGGGGGAAACACAATTGTCTCTTAGCATGTGACATACTACTATGTGAGTATGATAGCTGAAGCAAAGTATCTAATAATTCATAAGGGGTCGAGTAATTGATAAGGTATTGATCCAGATGCCAAAAATAATGTATAAACTTCTTTGTGAAGAAGTTGAGTAGTAAAATGTTGCGGATTGCAGTTATATTTGAAGGGCAAGGATAAAAAGAGCCCTTCTGTGAGGAGATGGGCATCTAAGAATCTTGATATGAATATATAAATAAATAAAAATATTAGAAGTTTTCAGTCTCATTTACCGAGACAAACCTGGTTGGATGAACTCAATATAAACAATGTAAACTTCCTGCCACCTATGTGGGTAAATGATCATGCTCACAGTGCTGAACTTTATATTTATGGGAAAGTTTCTTTGATTAGTATTTCCCTATAAATGATAGCAATTATCTCTTCCTGATAACTGAAGTTTGCCTTGACCTTGTTGATTTAAAATGCTATTACAGCAGCTTCCTGAGAATTACTTAATTGTGTACTTAATATTGCAGTCTAGGTTCATAAGAAACCAAACCTGTTGATTGAAGGCATATGTATTATTATTATTATTATTATTATTATTATTATTATTATTATTATTATTATTATTATTATTATTATTATTATTATTATTATTATTATTATTATTATTATTATTGCTTTTCTTTCTAGTGGATGAAAGATATGTGGAAATCTGATCCTTGTTATGCAAGTTACGGTGTTGATGGGTCCACGTGCTCATTCTTTATTTACCTCAGTGAGGTCAGTAAATTTTCATTTCAACTAATACATTAAGGTTTAGTGAAGTTTTATCTGAATGCATCTGATAAACAGGTTGTAGTGTGTAAAAACTTGGGCTATAAACATTTTCCAGTCTTTAGAGTAAAAAAGAGTTTGTATTGCTTATGCTGCAAGAGATTACTATAGATATTCCTATGAAAAATGACTCTAAGCTTTATTAATCTAATAGCATGAAAATATTAAAGTTTTCATTTTGCCATGCAAATTTCTTTCCCTGAGGAAAATGGCATCTTCTTTTCCTCTTTTCAACTAATTATAGTTTGTCAATATTTGCACCCCTGTAAACTGTATTTACTGCCAGACAGAGCTCTGCCATTCTCTGAGGAAATGCTTTGCTTTAATGATGGCTGGCCTTGGGTTTTTTGCATGTGGCCCCTTTTAGAGCATCATAAAGCAGCCATTCTCCTTTGCCTGCTAGAGTTGTCTTAACCAGTCGAAAGTACCAAGTGGAATACAAGTAGTTCTTGACTTATGACCGGTCACTTAGTGACCATTCAGTTACAACAGACCTCCCTGGGGATACTTAGAACCGGGTTCCAAAGTTCCAACCAGCAGACAGGGAAACAATTATATGGCTGCATTTTGGGCGCTCGGCAACCAGCTGCCAAACCCAAGGAACTAAGAACAACATGAGGAATTACTTCAGTGTAGTTTCTTTACCGATGCAGGGTCCATTACAGTCCTAAATTGAGGACTACCTGTATAAGCAAACTTTCCCTGGTCAATGACTGCTTTTGTTGTTGCGAGTTGTCTTCTGAAATATGCTCAACTACAGTGCCAGAGTCAATACAGTCCCTTTGTTCCTATTACATTTTAACCAATGGCCAATTTAATTCAAATATATTATATTGAATAAAAATAAACACAGTTATTATTGATTGACTTAGTATGTATGCACAAAGTAACAATTAATAATTGATAATAAAATAGTCAAGAGTTAATAATTGTTACTGTAATTATTTATGGCTCCTGTCTGGATTTTTTTTTTATTTCAGTCATTGCAGTGAATACATTGTCCTATTAAACTATTTTAATTTGTTTCAGATAATTCTTACTCCTTGTATTATACTATATAAAGTTCCATTGTTATGGAACTTCAGAGGAAGGTCTGACAGCCATGTACTAGTTATTGCAAGTTCCTATGTGTTTTGCAGACACTGGGTTGACTGGCCACCTCTGTTTTGAACAGTGGTGTATGCTCATTTGTTCCCAGTTGGTATCCCTGCATGTTACAACAGGACAGAGTTAACGCTTCAATTTGTTCCAGTTCATACATAACAATTTGCTGTTAGCTGTATACAGCACCAAAGTTCTACTTATAAACAGAAAAAGAAAAGGAGAAGGAGCAAAGAGTATTTCAAGCAAATCTTAGGGTTTTTTGAAACTGGTAAATGGCCTCACAATTTAAAAAATATGTTCAGTCAGTGTGAGATTGTGCTGCAATGTAGTCAGGAGTCCTAGGTAGCTCCTTCCCAGAGAGCAAAGGGACAGCAGAGCTTGGAATAGGAATAGGGTAAAAATGGATTCTTCCTAGCAGTTCACAGAGTATATGCAGATAGTTGTTTTAATCCAGCAAGATTCTATGTGAACAACAATAAAGAAGCTACTCAGAAGTAACTCCCTGTGTTATTCTTGTTTATGGGGCCTGATAAATGTTTTATCAATTAAAAGTCTTACACTGATCATTGTCTATTATAAGCAGTGTAGTTTAGATCTGTTTATTGCAATGTATAGTTTTGTATGTAAACATTTTGAGCAGCTGCAGTCACTAACTGGATGCGGCAATAGTTCAGAGATCCCATGTAGTTCGGTTTGAATTGGCTAATTATCCATGGATGGATAATAAATCATTGGTAGTATGCTGAATGGCTTGTGCCTTCTGTTTCTGCGCTGCATTTGTTGGGATTTTGGTAGTGGGGCAAGGTAATTTTTCCTCGCCTTTCATCACACTCCACTCTAGTGATCTGAAGCCAGGAGAAGCAATAAAGTCTGAAAGAAGGATTTTTCAGTTTTATTTCCCTCCCACACACACACACACATTAAATGAATGAGGAAAAATGGTAAAAAAAAAAGTTTCTCCATTTTCTTCTAAATTCTAAGGTAAAAAGGTTTTTTTTCTCTTGCTGCTAAACTTTCAGAAATTTTACAGCTTTCCCTAAATAATGGGATACAATATCTGGAACATATTACTCTGGAGAATTCCCATTTTTAAAAAAAAAAAATATTTTTTTTTATCCTAACCATTTTGTTCCAACTGTTTATATTTCTTTACACATGTTTAATTCCAACTTCCACTTCTCCTAATCCAGCATTTCTCATGACATTTCTGTATGTAAATTAAATAGTTAGGGTCTTAGAATGGTTCTTTCCTAGTTTTGAACCATTAGTTGCTCCATAATCCATTTCAACTATTGTTTTTTTAGTCCACACACTATTCTTCATTATATAGGTAGTATACACATGTTTAACAAGGACAGTCTGTGATTTGTTGTCTACACAGGAAAAAGTCTTAGTATAATTGAAAAGGCAAAAAATGAATGTCTTTGTGTGAAAGTCTCTTGCGTTTTCCATTATTTATTAAATATCTCTAATGTGATCAAGTGCCTTTGCTTCTTCTGAAACTAAATGTGTACCTTTGGTAGTTTTCATTTCGTGTATTGTTGAAGTTTTGACTGTAATCTTTAGAATTATCATATCAGTATGTGAGATAAGTGCTTGTTAGTCTGAGTATTATTATTTGGTTTGTGAGTGTTGCTATTTCATTCAGTATCATTCAATATGCCACTCCTTGTATTTTATTGAAGGTTAACAATGGTTTGCTTTCTTGATTTTTTAATGCAAACTTATGTTAGAAGTGAGTAATTTGATATTGTGTTATGCTGAATAAACACTTGTTTGTTTCATACTTTTTATCTGCTGATAAATCATCAGCCTTGGTTGTAGATGGCACAGAATAGTGTGTGCAACGTCTATGTGTGTAGCTCTTTAGTTACTTTATTTTTGTACGTTTTGTGACAGCCTTCAAAAGATAAGAAGAAGTTAGCTTGTTAATATCTCCCTTACATCAACATGTATTCCTGGCATGTAATTGTAAATGTTGTTATCAATATCTTTTTATAGACAGCCTACATAAGCATATTATAGAGGATACAATAAACCGTGTTCACCAAAATACCTTCAAAAGAAATGTGATAATTGTGGTTGAAAGGTGTTGTTTTTTTTAGATCAGTGAATCTAGACCCTTCCAATTTTGGCATACAAAAATTAAAATATTACTTTTGATTAACTGCAACACATTATAAAATAGGTTTATATCATAATTCCAATCCAACAGCCTGTTTATTTTGCTTTGAGTAAGGAGCTTAAATAAAGTTAATCTCCAGGAATATCTCTGTCTATATTTGCCTGGACACAATGAAGCTCTCCCTCTGGGCATTTGCATTAAGTAAAATTAAATGTGTGAGTACAAAGGGGGGAGCCTTCATAATTCTCAGGCTACACTTGTTGGGTACAGGTAGTCCTCAACTTACAACAGTTCATTTAGTGACCGTTCAAGGTTACAACGGCACTAAAAAAAGTGACTTATGTCCATTTTTCACACTTACAACTGTTGCAGCATCCCCATGGTCATGTGATCAAAATTCAGATCCTTGGCAACTGAGTCACATTTATGACCATTGTCTTGTGAATCACCTTTTGCGATCTTCTGACAAGCAAAGTCAATGGGAATACCAGATTCTCCAACGTGGGAGGAGCCATCATTCAGGATGGGTTGTCCTCGTCCACTCAGAATGAGGACCGAGTCTGTATTATTTTTTTTTGCTGGGTCCGCCCTCCTATGACCCAGATCCGACTCGGTCCTCAGAGAGGACAGACGTGGACCCTTTCGTCTCCCCTCCTGATTGCCGGCTTCTCTAACGTTTGTTTTGACTCGGACTGTTCATTGACTGCGATTTGGGATTCCCTTTCTTCGGACTGATTCTCTGGCTTGATCACGGACTGTTGGATTAGTGAGTCTCATTCAGTGTTGCTTGTGCCTTAGGCAGTCGAGCCTCGGCTCCTGCCCCAAGGGCAAACAGTCTCCGGACTTTCTCTTATTTGAGGAGACCATTTTGGGCGATTTAGCCCAGTCCGTTTGCCTCCAGCCTGTACCGCTCGGAGGGGGGGGTTTCCCGCCTGTGAAGTGCCTCACAGCTGACTGTATTCGCTGGAGCCTCGGCTCGCGTATTTCTCCTCCCTCAGCTGGCCCCCTGTTTTAAGACGCTGGAGCCTCGGCTCGCATCCTCGGCCGCAGTTCACATCGAGAGACTCAAGCCTCGGCCCGAGTAGCACAGTGCTGAAGCCTAGCCTCGCGCGCATCGGCCGGTTCTTTACATTTGAGGCGGCAAACGGATCGCTGTGTGCGCTGGAGCTTCGGCTCGCGCCGGGAAGCAGGAGATCGGCTTCCCCTTGTGAAATTTGAGAGCGCTGGAGCCTCGGCTCGCGCGGCCTCCTCCATTTCACTGCGGGCTGCCATTGTTAGGCCTGAAGAACGCTGGAGCCTCGGCTCGCGTGGCCTACATCGTTAGCCCGGGAGCGGCTCCCTAGCCTTATGTCTCCGGCTAGCCTACCTGGAATAACCAGCTTGGCCTTATAGTGGCAGCCTCCTAAGGAATTTAACCGGGGTTTTTTTGTCTTGGCCGTTATTTCCAGCCCTTGCAGGCGGCCATTTTGTGCTCCACCCAGGAGCAGGGAGGCCATTTTGTTCCCCTACATCGTTAGCCCGGGAGCGGCTCCCTAGCCTTATGTCTCCGGCTAGCCTACCTGGAATAACCAGCTTGGCCTTATAGTGGCAGCCTCCTAAGGAATTTAACCGGGGTTTTTTTGTCTTGGCCGTTATTTCCAGCCCTTGCAGGCGGCCATTTTGTGCTCCACCCAGGAGCAGGGAGGCCATTTTGTTCCCCAGACAGTGGCAGAGCGGCCATTTTGTTCCCAATCGAGACCAGGGCGGCCATTTCACAGCAGCCAGATATTGTACCTTCACCGGGGCCTTGGCTGGCAGCCATTTTGTTAGATTTGACATCAATCTAATATGGCTAGTAAGCAGGCGGATAAACCAGGGGGCAAGAGGCGTAACAAGACCGACAGGCCCGTCCCCGAGGAGGCCGTCTTGCCTGCACCCATACAACAAAGAGTCTTCCTCCTCTCGCTCGAGTCATGCCCCTAAGGCCGCTGAACAGGCTGAACGCCGACGTGACAAGGTGCTTCAACAGATCTGCTCGCGCACTGCAGATCAGTCTTCCCTAGCTGAGACCAGGCCTGGGAATCCACGGGGGGAACAGTTGACAAGGCCCTCGGTTGAGGCTATGTCCTTGGATGATCCGGCCCTTTTCCGGACCTCGGCAGATCCCTGGACATCCGCTGGCCTACCCCGGCCCTCCGTACCTCAGCCACTGGGGGCTCTGGAGTCATCACCTGTCCCCTCAGTGCAGATGGCAACCCAAGAGGCGGGACAAGCGGTTTCTAACGCCCAGATCTCGCTGGATCCGGCAACATTACAGTCCATACTGGCAGCTGCGGTGCAACAGGGCATTGCGGCATGCAGACACCACGGTTTGCGCAAGGGTGTCGGATTTGGAGGTCGCCACCCCAGTCCCGTCCATTCGGGTGAATCCGATGTGGATGACAAGGCAGAGGATCTTGGCTTTGAGGGCGGGGAGTACGTTCTCTCTGAGGATGAGGACATGCCTCAGGAACCTCAGACCTCCTCAGCACTGTTTCCACCTGCACTTTTTAAGTCCCTGCTGTATAAGGCACAGGCAGCAGCGGGCCTTGAGGGGCCTTCAACGTCCTCAGCGGCCGCTTCCTCCCAGCAAATTGATCCATTATTTGCAGAGATGACTCCGGAGGAGGACTTTGTTCCCGCCCCCCCTCTATTTCTAGACACTGTCCAAAGGCAATGGCGTTCCCCTGCTTCTGCTCCCGCAGCCTCTTCCTTGGACCGCAAGCACTTCAATGTTGATCCGGAACTCGCTTCCCTGCTTTCGGTTCCACAGGTGGACGCCCCAGTCCTGGCCCTCCATTCCTCCACAACCTTGCCAGGCGAACCCGAGGAGATGCTTCATCCGGAGGACAGGCAATCCGAACAGGCCCTCATCAAAATGCATCAGGCCGTCGCTTGGGCCATCAGAGCTTCATCCTCGGCATCATTCTTTGCAAGGTCCTCCCTCATTTGGCTCCGGTTGGTGCAGGAGCAGATCCCAGCTTCCAACTTGCGGGCCCATCAGGACCTGAACAAGATCTTCGCGGCCTCTCAATTTGCGGCGGACGCCTCTCTTCACGCCTCCCGCTTTGCTTCTAAGGCCATGGCATCGGCCGTGGTGGCCAGACGCTTGCACTGGCTTCGCCAGTGGTCAGTCGACGCACGCCATAAGTGGCTCCTGGCGTCGTCCCCCTTCCAGGGGCAACTCCTTTTTGGCCAGTCCCTCGACCCCATAGTGAGCGAAACTAGGGACAAGAGGAAAATTTTACCTTCCCTCTCTAGGAGGGGCAATTTTCGTTCCTCTCCATACCCTAGGCGGCCCTTTCAGGCTGTGGACCGGGCCTTCAGCTTCCCTCGGGCCTCAGGTCAGTCCGGATTTGGACAGCGCCAGCCGTCCGACAGGTCCGGGAGGGGGAGGCAGTTCAAACGCCCCTATAGGGGAGGAGGTGGAGGTCGCTCCTTCAAGCGCCCCCGTTGAGTCTCTGACCAGCCCTCCTATTGGGGGCCGGTTGTCCCTTTTCTCCTCTGCTTGGGAGTGCACGACCCAGGATAGGTGGGTCTTAGAGTCTATTTCCTCTGGCCTGCGGCTAGAGTTTCTCTCTATCCCCCCGAGGTTTTTCGTGGCGTGTCCCGTTTCCAGTGTGCCCTCTAGGAGGGCTTTGATGGACGAAGCCGTTCAACACCTTCTAGATATCTCGGCCATCCAGCGGATTCCCTTGGATCAGCGGAGCCGGGGACACTACTCCATTCTCTTTGTGGTCCCCAAATCCTCGGGGGGATACAGGGCGATTCTGGACCTCAAGCGCCTGAACCGCAAGTACAGGCGGTTCAAGATGCACTCCCTGCAGTCTATCCAGGGGGGTATCAGGAAGCGTGATTTTTTAGCTTCCCTTGATTTGACTGAGGCCTACCTGCATATCCCAATTTGTCAGGAACATCAGCAGTACCTCCGGTTCTGCTGTGCAGGTAGGCACTTCCAGTATCGGGCACTTCCCTTTGGCCTATCCTCAGCTCCTAGGGTCTTTACCAAGATCCTAGCCGCCGTCGCCGCCCACCTTCGGATGGTCCCCGTGCGACTCCAGTGCTACCTGGATGATATCCTAGTCCAGGCGCCCTCCGACCATCTGGCGAGGCGCCATCTCCAGGTAGCTATTTCCACGCTGGAGCAGCATGGTTTCTCCATCAACTTGGAGAAGAGCCATCTTACCCCTTCCACAACCCTGCCCCACCTGGGAACCATTGTTGACACCCTGGACTGTAGGGTCTTCCTCTCTCAGGAGAGGCGGGACAGCATTGTTCAGTTGGTATCCCAGATACAGCGGGATCGCCGGGCTTCTCTGGCCCTTCTGTCCACTCTCCTGGGGAAGATGATTTCCTGCATTTCCGTCGTCCCTTGGGCGCGCCTACACTCTAGGAGTCTTCAATGGTTCCTTTTACCTTTCCAGAAGGCTGGCCGCGGCACTTCTCGGGCCCGGGTCCTGATCCCTCCAGATGTCCTTCAGTCCCTCTCATGGTGGCGATCCACGACCCTGGAGAGGGGGTGCCTTTTTCGAGAACCGTCCAGGGTGGTCGTCACGACGGACGCCAGCCTCTTCGGCTGGGGTGCTCACTCAGACGGTCAACTGGCTCAAGGTCGGTGGTCTCGCAGGGAGTCAGAGGCCTCCATCAATTGGCTGGAGCTTCGGGCAGTTTATCTGGCCCTCAGACACTTCAGGACATCCTTGGCCGGTCGCCATGTCCTCGTCCTCACGGACAATACGACAACCAAGGCCCACGTCAACAGACAGGGGGGCACCAGGTCATGGTCTCTCATGCGGGAGGCCCTCAGGCTCGGTCTGTGGGTGGAGCGCCACCTACTTTCCCTGGCTGCGGACCACATCTCCGGGGTTTCCAATACCCAGGCGGATTGGCTAAGCCGTGCGGAGGTGGATCACGCAGAGTGGCGACTGAACCCTGCCATCTTTCGGTCCATAGTGAGCCGTTTCGGCCTTCTGCAACTGGACCTGTTTGCCACACCGGAGAACTCGCAGCTCCCAAGGTTCTTCTCCCGGTTCCCCTCCCTGGGGGCGGAAGGGGTGGATGCACTCCGACTCCAGTGGCCTGCGGGGCGGCATGTCCCTGTCCATGGAATCACCTTGGACTGTTCCCATCACGGAGGCGTTTCTCACCCAGGGTCCCCTGCTACATCCGGATCCCGGGTGACTCCGCCTGACCGCTTGGCGGTTGAGTGGGGCGCTTTGAGGCAACAAGATTACGACCCAAACGTAATCCTGATGATCCAGGCTTCGCGCCGCCCTTCCACCGAACGCATTTATGCCTCCACCTGGAAGTCCTTCTGTTCCTGGTGTGCCTCGGAGGGCCTTTCGCCCATCAAGATCCCACTGCCCAAGGTACTGAAGTTCCTCCAGCGGGGCATGGACATGGGTCTATCTCCCAATACTCTTCGCTGCCAGGTTGCGGCCTTGTCGTCGGTCCTTTCCTGTGCTGAGGTGGAATCACTGGGTCAGTTTCCGACGGTACGTCGCTTTTTGAGGGGTGCGTCTAACATCCGGCCTCCCATCATACACCGTTATCCCACTTGGGATCTCCCCAGGGTGTTGCAATCTCTCACAGGAGCGCCCTACGAGCCTCTTCGTTCCACTACCCTGCGCTACCTGTCGTTCAAGGTGGCTTTCCTTGTTGCAATCACCTCGGCTCGCAGGATTTCCGAGCTTTCGGCGCTGTCTGTCCGTAAGGACTTGTGTATTTTCCACTTGGACTGTGTTGTCCTTCGTTTGGACCCCTCTTTTGTTCCCAAAGTAAATTCTGTTTTTCATCGGGCTCAGGACTTAGTTCTGCCCAGTTTCACCCATCTGAGAGGGTCTGGCACACCCTAGATGTTCGTCGGGTGGTTCGCATTTATATTGACCGCACCCACGGATTTCGCAGAACGGAGGCCCTTTTCGTAGCCTTTCTACCTCAAGCTCTAGGCCGGAAGGTGTCCGCTACGGCCCTCGGGCGCTGGATTCGGGGCACCATCGCAAAGGCCTATGAGCTGTCTGGCCTGACAAGACCCCAGGGGATTACAGCACACTCGACTCGGAGTGCGGCGACGTCGGCTGCCTCCGGCACTATAAGATTGACAAGTTTGCGTCGGCTGACGCAGCCTTCGGCCGGAGGGTTCTTCAGCAAGTGTTAGAAGAGTCTCAGTAATTGGAACTTGGACTGGCCCTCCCTAGGGACTATCTTGCTTTGGTAGGTCCCATCCTGAATGATGGCTCCTCCCACGTTGGAGAAGGGGCGTTGGTCTTACCTGATACGCCTCTTCTCAACAGGAGGAGCCATCATTCAGTCCCGCCCTGTTTAAGTCCAAGTTTCCCTTTGGGCTTGTTGTGGGTCTTTAGCCCGGTTGACTTTGGAGTAGCCGGGTTCCTTTTCTGCCGGCCTGTTTCTGCCTTCTCCGTTTTTTGGCGATTCCAGAAGGGGAGTTCCATTTCCATTGACTGTTTTAATTTTGGTCCACGTCAAGTCTGTTCTTCGTTCTCGCCGGATCTGGGTCATAGGAGGGCGGACCCAGCAAAAAAAAAAAATACACACTCATTCTGAGTGGACGAGGACAACCCATCCTGAATGATGGCTCCTCCTGTTGAAAAGAGGCGTATCAGGTAAGACCAACGCCCCTTCACTTAACAACCATGTTACTAATTTAACAACTGCAGTGATTTATTTAACAACTGTGACAAGAAAGGTCATAAAATGGAGCAAAATTCACTTAATAAATGTCTTACTTAGCAACAAACATTTTGGCTCAATTGTGGTTGTAAGTTGAGGACTATATTTGCTGTAGGATATCATAAATAGTGCCCATATTAATGTGATTTTGGGGCCAGGCCAGGCATGCTTATCTAGGTATTTTTGTAATTTTTACAGATAGATTTTATTTTAAATGGACAAACAATATAGGATAATCATTTTATGTTTTATAATATGTGGTGTTATATTGTTTGGTTTTTTATTTTATTTTAATAGGTTGATAGTCCAGAGAACTTTGGTTATTGGCACATTAACGGTTGTAATAGTAACAGATAATAACAATGGCTAAATAATTAGCTAGTGTTACAAACCATTACTTGTTTGACATGTAGCCTACTTTGCCATAAACTCTGATAGAATAAAACTAGGAAATTAGGAAAGAAAGGGCCAATTAAATTGTCATCAATTATGTTGCATTTGTTCCTTTGTATCTTTTATTGGATGGTATCTATCCTATCAGTTAGAATAAGTTCATAGAAAATGCTAGAAACTTAGTTCAATGCTATGTATGAATGTGGTTCTTTTCCAAATTAATTTTTATTAAAGAATTTTTAACAGAATAAATACAAATGTAAAGAAAAGGGAAAGGAAAGTTATAAGTAAATAAGAAATAAATAAAGACAAAAAGAAAGAGGAAAAGGAAAAAAGATATAAAGGAGTGGCTCCCTTATGTTCTTTATTGTGAATATTTCAGTGTCTTTCTATCTTTGTGCATATAATAATCTTGCTGCAGTTACAATTTTCCATAACTTGTTACAGTTGTCTGTTCATTAATTCCAGCAATAAAAGTTCTGGTTTGAGATTAATATTAATCTTTAAAATTCTTTGTATTACTATATGTATTTGAACCCAGAATTTTTAAGCTTTTTTACAAATGCACCAAGCATGATAAAATGACCCCTCATATTTTTCACATTGCCATGTACAGATATGGTTCTCCTGTGCGCTGCTACGAGAGTCCAAGTAATGGATTAATCTCGGTCGGTCAAGTGAGGACTGAGTTGTTATTTTTTCTTTTTTTGAAGCACGCCCTCTCACTTCCGCTGAGAAGCCCGCCAGTTTCAAAACTCAGTCGGTAAGAACAGGACATGTTTTGCTTATGCTCCTACCAACTGACTTTTTCTGTTTACTTGGA
Source organism: Thermophis baileyi (assembly GCA_003457575.1). Lineage (NCBI taxonomy): Eukaryota > Metazoa > Chordata > Lepidosauria > Squamata > Dipsadidae > Thermophis > Thermophis baileyi. The sequence goes on from QLTV01004146.1 coordinate 2,114,086, forward strand.
CTCTCGTTTGCTTCGAGGTTTCTTGGATAAGTTTGGGAAAGGCTGGTTAGTTGGCACGCTAACGAGAACCGCCATCCCACGGAGGAACACTTGGAGTCCCTGCCTCACGGGGCTATACTCCCAGGGAGTGGCTTGTCTAGGGGTCCCTGCCCTAAGGGGCTATACCAAAGGCAGACTTGGCTCCCTGGACCTGGAGTTCCTGCCCCACGGGGTACCACTCTTGCCTGTCATGGAACGAAGCGGTTTTTCGGCGTTCCTCTCCTTGTCCGCCATTCTGGTTAGGAGGAAGGGTGAGTTGCAGCCACCCGGTGTCTGTGAGCACCGAGGAAACACTGGATTTAAACCGGATGGCTTGTGGGGCTTTGAGGATCGTCATTCCGAGGCAGGTTTGTGTGTGCTTTTTCCGGCCGCTTATCAGCTGTGCAGCGTGGTGCTCGCTTCAGGCTGGGTCGCTTCATTTCAATCGTCCCATTTTTACTCTGGTTGCTGGGCAGATTATTTAGCATACTCACCGGCTGTTTCCTCGGTTTCTGATTGGTGGATCGGTATCACGTGCTACCGAGGGCCAATAGGGAAGCTTCCACGTGCTGGTGGCCATTTTAAGGGGCATTACTCCACCTCGTGGCCATTGCCGGCAGTAACGTTCCTGTTCGGAGGTGCTTTTGCCGGCTCCTCTCTGTGTTACTAATTGTTGCAATTTACTTCTGTTAAATACAGCAGCTGGGGTGAGTGATTCCCTGCTCTGTTTATTTATTTATTTTATTTATTTTATAAAATTTATATGCCGCCCAACTCCCGAAGGACTCTGGGCGGCTTACATCGTAAAAAAATAAAACATATAAAAACAATTTAAAAAAGAAAGGGAAAAAAAAACCCCCAACTATATTTAAAATAAAACATTCACACAACCATGCATGGGCCAATCAGAACAACTATTGGCCCCAGGCCTGCCGGAAAAGCCAGGTCTTAACGGTTTTACGGAAGGCCAGTAAGGTGGGGGTAGTACGGATCTCGGGGGGAAGTTGGTTCCACCGAGTCGGAGCGGTTACAGAGAAGGCCCTCCCCCGCGGTCCCGCCAGCCGGCACTGTCTGGCCGACGGGACCTGAAGAAGGCCAACCCTGTGCGACCTCACTGGTCGATGGGAGGAATGTGGCATAAGGCGGTCACGCAGATAAACTGGTCCTGAGCCATGTAGGGCTTTAAAGGTAACAACCAACACCTTGAATTGTGACCGGAGCGCAATCGGCAACCAGTGCAGCTCGCGAAGGATGGCACTTGTGTGGGTGTACCTTGGCACACCCACGACT
>QLTV01004146.1:2125702-2146997 GCA_003457575.1 Thermophis baileyi
TGCCCCCATGCAGTCTCACTTGGCCCGGGGGCGCTGGTCTCCGGTGGGCCTCGCCGATCCCAACATCAATCTGTTGGAATTGAGAGCGGTGGCACGAGCGCTACGAAGTTTTACGTCCATTCTGCAGGGTCGTCATGTCCTGGTTCGGACGGACAATGTCGCGGCCCGTTCACACATCAATCGACAAGGGGGCACGCGTTCCAGGCGCCTTATGCGGGAGACAGCGTCCATCTGTCACTGGGCGGAGAAACACGCTCTGTCTCTAAAAGCAGAACATATCTCAGGCATTCTCAACCGTCAGGCGGACTGGTTGAGTCGGACCACTGTCGACCCGACGGAATGGCGTCTCCATCCAACGCTATTCCAGGAGCTGTGTCAGCGGTTTGGTCAACCTCAGGTGGACTTGTTCGCCAACCCCACCAACACTCACCTACCGAGATTCTACACCAGATTTCCAACCCCGGGAACGGAAGGGGTCGATGCCCTCCACAGTCCCTGGCCCCCGGGTCTGTTGTATGCGTTTCCACCGCTCTCCCTCATCCCGCGAGTGCTTCGGAAGTTGATGGCAGAAGGGGCGGACATTCTTCTCGTAGCTCCCCATTGGCCTCGCCGACCCTGGTATGCGGACCTGGTGGAGCTCTCAGTATCCCCCCCCGTGGCAGATTCCGGATTCCAGGATCTCCCTCAGCCAGGGGGCTCTTCTTCACCCAGAGCCCCAGTGGCTCCATCTGACCGTCTGGCACTTGAGGGGGACCTCCTGAGGGCGGATAGTTTGCCTGAGGATGTCATCGCCACCATCCAGGCGTCTCGACGGGAATCGACGCGCCACATCTATGATTCCACATGGACGGCCTACTGTTCCTTCTTTCGCCAGTCGGGATTCGATCCCCTGTCTCCGGTTCTCAAATAGGTCCTCATGTTTCTTCAGTCGGGACTCAGGAGAGGTTTGGCGGCTAACACCCTTTGCCGCCAGGTTGCTGCCTTGTCCACTGTCATCAAGGTGGGACACTTGTGATCTCTCTAACACCATCCGACCGTTCGCAGTTTCCTTAGGGGGGCCACCAACCTGAGACCGCCGGTTGTGCACCGCTACCCCTCCTGGGATCTTTACTTGGTGCTGGACTCGCTCACCACATCACCGTTCGAGCCGCTCCGTACGGTCTCTCTCCTGTTTCTTTCCTTAAAAACGGCGGTCACTTCGGCCAGAAGAGTTTCGGAGCTGGCTGCACTTTCGGTGAGGGAGGATTTGTGTCATTTCCATCCTGACAGAGTGGTCCTCCATATGGATCCCTCCTTTCTCCCGAAGGTGAATACTTGGTTTCATCGTGCCCAGGAGGTGGTTCTTCCGGATTTCTGCTCTAACCCCCGTCATCCTCTGGAGCGCCGTTGGCATAAGCTCGATGTCAGGAGAGCTCTTCGCATTTATATCAAAAGGACTGCTTCCTTTCGTCGTTCGGAAGTGTTCTTCGTGGCATTTCAACCAGCGTCCATGGGCCGTAAGGTGTCCTTGCAGACTCTTAGTCGTTGGATCAAGGCTTGCATTGCCCGGGCCTACAAGACTCAGGCAAGACCGGTTCCATCCCGGGTCACTGCCCACTCTACTCGCAGTGCGGCCACTTCCGCGGCTTGGGCAATGCAGGTGTTGATAGAAGATATTTGTAAGGCTGCCACCTGGGCCACGCCTTCCTCCTTCGTAAAAAACTATAAACTGGACTCTTTCGCCTCCGCCGAGGCGGCCTTTGGCAGGAGGGTCCTTCAGAGGGTCTGTTCTATGGCATCATCCCTGGACCGGCCTTCTCCCTCCCTTGATGCTTAGGCTTGGGTATATCCCATTACTTGGACTCTCGTAGCAGCGCACAGGAGAAGTTCCGTTGGCTTACCTGAACGGTCTTCTCTGTGCACTGCGTAGAGAGTCCAAACCCGCCCTGGCTGTTCGGTCCAGGGTGTCTTTGACTTTCTGCACGTCCTCATCGTACTATCTTTGTTTTGAAACTGGCGGGCTTCTCAGCGGAAGTGAGAGGGCGTGCTTCAAAAAAAGAAAAAATAACAACTCAGTCCTCACTTGACCGACCGAGATTAACCCATTACTTGGACTCTCTACGCAGCGCACAGAGAAGACCGTTCAGGTAAGCCAACGGAACTTCTAAGTGACTAATAATACCTGCATTAATTTCACATGTCCACTACAAAGCCCATATCAAGCATCATTTTATCTGTTCAGTACAGTGGTGAAATCCATTTTTTTTACTACCGGTTCTGTGGGCATGGCTTGGTGGGAGTGGCTTGGTCGGCGTGGGAGGGGAAGGATACTGCAAAATCTCCATTCCCATCCCACTCCAGGGGAAGAATACTGCAAAATCCCCATTCCCTCCCCACTCCTGGTGGAAGGCTATTGCAAAATCTCCATTCCCACCCCACTCTGGGGCCAGCCAGAGGTGGTATTTGCCGGTTCTCCGAACTACTCAAAATTTCCGCTACCGGTTCTCCAGAAACTGTCAGAACCTGCTGGATTTCACCCCTGGTTCAGTAGCTATCTTCTGGCATTATGCTGTTGATCTGCTTGGCTTATTTGGAAGTTTAAAAATATGTAGATAACCTTCCAAGATACAGTTTTTGCAGGAGGAAAGTACACATTTATTTGTACTACATTATTTTAATAGATGAATAAATGTTTTAGTAGTATACTCCCATCCATCCATTAGGAAGTATAGGCCAACTTTGCCATTTCATACTTCAGCTTTGTAAAAATCATGTTATTTTCAGTAAGGCTTAGATATATGTATGTATGTGGGGCATTTAATCCCAATTGGGGCATAATTTTTTATAACTCCCTTTCTTGTAGAATTCAGTTTTTCTTTTCTTTTTTTTTAGCAGAGCTTTGTGCTTTACTGTTAGTGTGGTTATGAATGAGAACTAACAATTTTGAAAGGCTGCCTATTATTATTTTTTTCTTTCTGAAACCTTCAGTACTAGCTAGAATATTGGATGACTGATGTTCTGGCTAAAAGCCATCTCTTGAATTACAAAGGGCTCGTACATTTCCATATTGTTCAAAGGCACTGGGTCACTTGGCAAAAGGTTTGAACTTCTGCTATGGGAAGCAAAGAAGTGCCATCATGATATTAACCACAAGTTATTCGGCATACATACTTAATCCTACCATTCATGTTGCGATTTATGCTAAGCATCTAAAGATGAAAACTTAAGTTTTAGTGATCGCAAGCATGAAAGGAAATTCTTGTATCTGTTACAACAATGTGGATATATGAATTAGTTTGGCTGATGAAAGTCACTTGGAATTGACATTTTATATGACTATTTGTTAAAATGGACAGTGGTGGAGAATTAACTCTTGTGGCTACGTTTAAAGTAGTTTGGGAGAATTAGAAACAAATGGAACTAGAAATTTTAATAGTAAGAAATTAGATATATTAAGGGCACTGTAGTTTTTCATTTAACATATTGAAAACATATTTAATTGTAACATTAACTTGACTATAACTCTTTTCTGTGCTGGTGCTGTGCCTACTTAGTTTTACTAAGACACAGGTGTCAAACTCACGGCGTCACATTGCCGTCACCTGACGTATCGCAATGTTTTTCCCTTCGCGGAGCTGGGGTGGGCGTGACCTACATGTGACGCATCCGGCCCACGAGCCACCAGTTTGACACCCCTGCTCTAAGACATAGAAGAGCTGGATAATGATCTGGTATGATGGTTGTACATGCAGTTTATATACATCAGAATAAAGTTCTGCATGGCTCAAAGAGTTGCATCTGTGCAAATGAGCACAGTGCTATTATAATATTTTAATAACTGAAGATTCTTTCTTCAGGAATAATTATTTAAATTGGAACAATTCAAAAGCAAACTCACTGTTACAATTGATGAATAATTGCCCATTTCAGAATATACTTTATGGAGATTTTTTGCTCTATTTTTTAAATTGTGGAAATACCCCTATCTAACCAATACTGATGATTAATTAATTCTAATAAAATATGCAGGATTGGATACTATTCACAAAATAATGTTATATGAGAATTTTTAATACTGGTTTTGTTCCAAGTTACCAGGTCAGTATCTCTGCCCCCTCCCAAATGTTTCTCAATTTTCTGTTGCTTGTGGACTAAATCTCCAAAACACTTTGGCTATCATTTTTTTTTTACATGTAAGAACATTTTCCTTCATTCAGTCTTTGTGGAAAGATTTCCAGTGCAGACTGCTCAATCCAAGGGTATGCTTGATAAGAAAAACTTTAAAAAAAACAACAACACCCCAGAAGTAGAAAGTACGTGAATGTGAAATAATTCTTCATTTAATCTGGAGTGCCTTTTTTTTTTACTTTAATCTGGAATTATGGTACTTTTTTTAAAAACTTTCTTTTATTTTACTCACTATCCATGGATGGTTACATACCTTCCATTTTAGCACTGCCATCCCTGTATTTTATTTCCAGATAGCAAAATTGGTTTACCCATTTTCAGCATATATATTCACCTACTTCTCTGGCTTTTAAGTTTGAATGTATTATTTTCTGGATTTTTTTAAATATCGGGATGAAAGGACCAAAGGAAATTATTTTAATTTTTTTTTCTAGGAATAAAACCACAGTCCAATAAAGAAATGCATGGTGTTAATATTGGTCTGCATGGCAATTGATATTGAAATAAACTGAAATAATTTTTGCACAAGGCCTTTTAAAGACTTAAAGGGCCACAGGGAGAATGAATATTCATTATTCTCACACACACACAATTCTTCCTCTTATATGTAACTTTTTCTCTTTTTCTTTTGAAGTCAAAGTATGACTGAAAGCAAACCCAAATATTGAAATAATTGAATGGAAGGAAGTACAATATATAATATCACATCACTGATCCTTTCAAATTCTGAACCATGTTTTGAATGGTCTTTTTCCACATAACCCAGAAACTCTGTATGTCTCTTCCTCCAGCATGTGTATATTGAGAAAGTGAACATTGATAGTGAACAAGAACATTGTTTAAATATGACATTTATTTCCCAGTAGTTTATTGGTTGTTCTATCTATCAGGAATTAGATTCTCTTCTAATGATTTCTTACTGCAAAGTAAACAATTTATATTTGGATGTATATTTGGAAGTCCTTAGGCCTTGGTGTAGGGACGCGGTGGCTCAGTGGCTAAGACGCTGAGCTTGTCGATCAGAAAGGTCAGCAGTTCGGCGGTTTGAATCCCTAGCGCCGCATAACAGAGTGAGCTCCCGTTACTTGTCCCAGCTTCTGCCAACCTAGCAGTTCGAAAGCATGTAAAAATGCAAGTAGAAAAATAGGGACCACCTTTGGTGGAAAGGTAACAGAGTTCCGTGCGCCTTCGGCGTTTAGTCATGCCAGCCACATGACCACGGAGACGTCTTCGGACAGCGCTGGCTCTTCGGCTTTGGAACAGAGATGAGCACCGCCCCCTAGAGTCGGGAACGACTAGCACATATGTGCGAGGGGAGCCTTTACCTTTAGGCCTTGGTGTATAGTTTCATCTTGTGGATAGCATTTTAGACATTATTTGATAACAGAAAGCCAGCAGTCAGTTTTTGAATTTCAATACTCATCCCCAAAGCAATAGAAACTACATGAGGGTGAGTTCTCATATGCTCAAAGAAGTTAACCCAATATCACATCTAGCTGTTATTGTAACATGAAAAGATTGAAACCAGGCCGCCCTCCCCAAAATAGGGGAGCAGTCAGCCTTATGCAAAATTCAGGCAGAATAAAGAATGGGAAAATGGAACGTTGCTGTCACTTTTTATAAATCTTGTATTGGATGCATGCAAGTTACTGGAATTATTTCATAATGACTTCCTTGCTTTCTTCAATACAATTCCTTATCAGAATTTCCTGGGTTCTTATATGCTTAATTGGCTCCAGTTTAGCCTGCCAGGCAAAAATTTAACTAACTGTGATGCATCATGTGATGAGTATCATATCTTCATTTCTAAAATTTGTAGTGGCCTGGAATGAACTACCCCAATCTGGGGCTGTTGGATATTCCGGCTGGGAATTTAGAGCATTTTTCTCCCTCAATATTTAAAGAGCAGCTAATCTGGGGTCTGTTCTGTCTTCCAGGCTAAGTGAATATTCTGATAGGAGTATTTCCAGGTCTTGAGAACTATTGTTTTTATGTTACTGATATGACCTCCTAATAAAAGGTAACCAATTTATTGAAGGACAGAAGGAAACCTTTAGAAGTGAAGCTATTTCCTGTATCTTTTGAACTTCATTGCTGTTTTTGCTATCTTGCTAAAAACATTTTTGTCACCTGCTGAACTTTAGCTGTTCTGTTATGTGTGCTATTAAATGAGGATGGAATTGCATCAACAAAGTACACAGTTGGTCATTTTACTGGATTCTGAAGCTGAACCTAACACTTTTGCAGGTTGAAAATTGGTGTCCTCGTTTACCCTGGAGAACAAAAAATCCCAGTGAAGAAATGGATCAGAAGGCAACGGTAAGCCTTACTCCCATTTAAAATTGGCTTTGGAATTATTTTAGTTTTTATAAAATAGATTTCTCAATGTTTCCACTAAGAAAAATAAAGTATAGATAGTAACACAGATAATTAGTCCAACTGTATCATCTGATATTCTGATAATGGTCTTCCCTGTCACACACACCCCTTCCCCCCCTTACTACTATGGAAAATACCGGTATGTTGGAAATAAGTTTTGAGAAAAAAAGTTAAAAATTTAACCACTCAGCAAATATTTATGCGCATGGCTCAATTTGTAATGACTGGATTTATTGAATTTGCAAAAGGTATTTGAGATTTAAATTCAGAATCTTTATTTGGTGGTAGTCAGTGAGCCGGGTTTGGATGTAGCATATCTTCACTAGAATTTTGATCAGTAAGGGAGCCAAATATGATAAATCAGAATTTTTCAAGGATCAGCAACTTTTGTCTCCCCAAGTGCCATTGCTAGATTTCAGAAAGATCTTCTGTATCTTGGTATTCTCATGTGAAATGTTGAGAGATTTCACATTTCATTTAAGAATCCAGGTAAGATTTTCTGACACCCATGAGTATTGCAAAAAAATTTAACGTTAATTTCTATTAGTTTTAGTATTAATTTCTACTTTCTACTTTTGAATTTTGAAACATCTATATGTTCCTTAAATTTAATGAAAATGAAACTACAATCTCTCGCCTATACAAACACACACAGGGAAATTTTGATTTTGCATTACCACTGATTTTTAAAATGTATTATTTAGTTGAAGGCTGAAATCAGAACCAATTTTGATTTGCTGTATAAAATGATGTCAAGACACGAAGAATTCCGGTGGATGGTGCTGCGAATAAAAAGGATGGCTGATACTTGGATAGAAGCAATAAAATCACTTGCTGAAAAACAAAACTTGGAAAAGAGAAAACGCAAAAAAGTGAGTTCACTACATAAAATATATTTTTACATTGTTTAAACTTGAAAAGCACATTGCAACTTCATATATCTAAAAGGGAAAGCCCCCTTGAGTGGAGCTCTAGTTCTGTTAATGAGATGGACAGGTCTACGTAGTTTTCTTGGCAATAACTCAGTGCCACGGCCCCATTGGCCAATCTAGAACAGGGGTTCCCAACCTTTTCTATACCCCACACCCTAGAACGCTTCTGATATATTCTCGTACCCCTTACAAAAGTAAATAATTATATGCATATAATTATGCATATACACTATAATTTTGAAACTTCTAAACCCAGGTTTTCGCACCCCCTGGAATACCGTCTCGCAGCCCCAGTTGTGAACCCCTAATCTAGAAGATACTGCTAAAATTCTCATGTCTGTGATATTTTGTAGCCTCGAATTCGGTAAAATGCTGCATCATAGGGCATAACTTTGTCCATGCAGATACCGCAGGTGGACTAACTTACAAAAAATCTGGACCCATTACACCCAAGGGACTGAAATTTGAGAAAGTAGTTGCTGCTTCAATTCTGAGAAGCTGTTGCAACTTCAGTGGCGCCATCACACTATGGTCATGTGACCCTCATGTTCAGCATTTCCTGATACCTTTAAGATGGACACTCAAAGGATGGGCACATCCTTTGCTCTCTTTCCCAGCAACTGTTTACCTGCTTTCTGGGAAAGGAAGCAAAGGGGAGGAGGAAGGAACAGTGAGGAAGGAAGGAACCACAACATACCCTTCTCAGCCCACTCTGTGCCCTCTTTGACCCCAGCCACCTCTCATGCAACTTTTCTGACCCAAGCTTGCACCTCTTATGCTCCCTGCTCCCCCCCACCCTCTCTCTCTCACACACACACCCTTCCTAACCCGTGTTGCCTCCTGCACGCCCTCCCTAAGCCACATGGCATCTTAGCACCACCATGCTGCCTTCCAGACTTGGGCACCCAACTCATGTCACCCCCCCAGGAGCCTTCCCTGACTTATTTCACCCTTCTCAGGCACCCATACATAACCACACAGCTGCACCCTATGCACTCTCCCATGTGACATCTGTCTTGCAGTCTAATGCACCCAAACCATGCTGCCCCCTGCAGATCTCCCCAACTCACCTGGCAGCTCTTGTGCACCTGACCTCTGCAGCATCCCCACGTGTCCACCCCAACCAATGTGGCCCCTCTCACATACCTTTCCTGATTGATACCACATACCATTTTTGATCCATGCCAAAGGAAAGGGAGGGAGGGAGGGAGGGAGGGAAGGAAGGAAGGAAGGAAGGAAGGTTTTTGATGTTCCCCGCCAGCTTTCCACAGGCAAACTCAATGTGGAAGGTGGCAGGAAATTGGAAGTTGCTCCCATTCTCACTGCTTTTTTTGCCCACATGCGGCCATTCTGTTCCATTGTTTAGGTGAGGAAATATCCCTGAGATGAAAACCCAGTGAGTTATGGGATTGCTTGTATTATAGCTCTGAATTTTCCTGGTGGTTTTGTCTGTATGTGTCCACGTGTGTTGATTATTGCAATTTTCTCAATGTGGAACTAACTTTGAAAACCACCCACAGACTGTAGCTGGTACAGAATGTAGCAGTTTGTGTACTGACAATGTTGAAATGCTCACTTGTAAAGCCTGTACTGCAGGAACTGAATCGGTTACCAATTTATTTCTGGATGCAATTAAAGGTGCTGGTAATAGCTGACTTACGTTTTACAGGCCATAGGATCTAAGCAGAGGTGGGTTCCTCCCGGTTCGCACCGGTTCTATAGAACCGGTAGCAAACCACTGGTGACGTCACTGAGCCGGTTCTGTCGGTGCTGGTCCATGGATGCCGCCATCTTTTTGGGGTGGTGGTGGATTTTTTTTGGAATTTTTTTCTTCTGCGCATGTGCAGAAGCCGAGTCCCCAGCACTGCGCATGCGCAACCATCTTGTTTTCGGTTTTTGGTTTTTGTTTTGGATTTTTTTACGAATTTTCAGCACTGCGCATGCGCACGCGGTGCGGCCATGTGGCGCGCAATGCGTGTGCAGCCACACGGCGCGGGAGGAAACGAACCGGCGGTGAGGTAAGTTAGAACCCACCCCTGGATCTAAGTTTCCATGAGATCACTAGCTTCAATTAAAATCTGCCTGCCCAGTTTGGGTCATTAGAGAATAAACCGCGGAAAGAACTGATTTGGAGAAAATATATTTGTGGCTAAAGCTTTTCTCCTGTGGAACTCTATATCCTTAGAAATATGAAGAATAAATAAGAAGCATCTTGATTATTAATACTGCCAAAAATTGTTATTTAAATGAGGATACAAGGATTGAATGGGTGTGAAAAACTAAAATATGGATGATGCTATTTTTGTGGTTTTATGAAGGCTGAAATATGCAGATGATTGGACTATTGTTTAATTTATATTGTGATATTATTTATATTTTTATAGTTATATTATTTAAGAGTTCCAGTTTAGTGTAGTAGTTAAGGCATCAGGCTAGAAACTAGAAGACTGAGAGTTCTATTCCTGCCTTGGGCACGAAGCTACATAGTAACTTTGGGCCAGTCACTTTCTTTCAGATCAAGAAAAGCAAACCACCTCTAAAAAAACCTTGCCAAGAAAATGAAGAGACTTGTTAATCTCCAAGAATCAAACATGATTGATTGATTGAATGGAAGGGGGGGGAGTTCTTTGTTTTACCTGATTGAAGTGCATGTAATAATGAATGAATAAATGTATATATTCATTCACAAATATGGAGCTATAGTTTTCAATGTTTTCAGCCAACATAGTTATAGAACAACATTTGGGAAAACTGTTAGAAAATTAGATCCTGTGACAATCTGTGTGATGTCACAAGGTGATGTTTAAGATGAAAAGTAATAAGGAAAACTAACATATAAAATATTAATGTTAGTCCTTGTGTACAGGTAGTCTTCGACTCACAACCACAATTGACCCCAAAATTTCTGTTACTAAGCAAGACAATTGTTCTGGAATTTGTCCCATTTTACAATCTTTTTTTGTCACGGTTGCTAAGTGAATCACTACAGTTGTTAAGGTAGTAACACGGTTGTTAAGTGAATCTGGCTTCCCCATTGATTTTGCTTGTCAGAAGGCCGCAAAGGGTGTTCACTTGATTCTGGGACACTGCAACTGTCATAAATATATGCTAACTGCCAGTCATCTGAGTTTTGATCATCTGATCTTGAAGACACTGCAATAATTGTGTGAAAAATGGTCAGTTTTTTCAGTACCATTGTAACTTTGAACAGTCACTTGATGAATGGTTGAGGACTACCTGTAGTAGAAATGAAGAAATATATATATATGGGTTTGTCACTGACCAAAGGTCTAGGATAGAGTTATTTGTCAGTGTATAAGGGTTCATGAATTGGAATAGACATGGTAACAGGTCAGCCAATGGGAACTGTTTGGTGACCCAGACGGCTCGGACCCTGGGCGTGGCTTAGGTTCACTGATCTGTATATATATGAGTGCTTCTGTGATTCTATAGCTTCTGTGATTATTGATTCTGTACTACTGGATTCTGAGTTTGGGTTCTGGCTTCTGCTGCATGGGTATTGTATATAAAGAAGTTTCTAAATTATCTATATGCATATTAAAGCAAGGAAATTCATACTAGAAATTTTCAACAGTTGGTGCCGAAATTGTTCCTCGTTGTCTCTTCCTTTTGCAGGTCCTTGTTCATCTGGGACTCCTCACAAAAGAATCTGGATTCAAGATTGCAGAAAATGCCTTCAGTGGTGGCCCACTTGGCGAACTAGTCCAGTGGAGTGATTTAATTACATCTCTCTATTTACTGGGCCATGACATAAGGATTTCAGCTTCCCTGGCAGAACTCAAGGAGTAAGGAGGTTATAATCCACTTTAAAAGTGAAGCAGCAAAACCATTCTTCTCAAAGTATTCATTGTACAGCCTATAATTTTGGGAAGAGGGAAATGAAAGTGATAAATTCCCTAAACAGTGATAAAAATTATTTTCATAAGCTAAATATATGCATTGTGAAACAGATAGTATACTTTGTAGTTGCTTCCTCCTGAGTTTTGAGTAAATGAATACTAGACTATGCAGCTTTGTTCCCTATCGTTACAGGTGTGTTAGACATCTGCAGAAAAACTAAATGGGCTTAATTTGTTGCCTTTCTTTCTTAAATGAAACTTTATTTCTTAATAAGAAACTTGTTTTGGATAAATTGACTGTAATTTGTGTGAAAATACTTCTTTTACTATGATTTTGATCTATTTTGACAGCCTTATTGCATAAGAGCCATAATTTCTAAATTTACTGATTTAGAATATTGCACTGGAAAGGCCTTGAGAACTGCATATTTTGTTGCATTGCCCTGTTTCACAGCAGAGGCTATTTAATAGAAGAACTTTGTTATGTCACATCAATGACTATTGTTGTAGGTAAAAGGAGAAGGGGAAGCCACAGTTAGATAGTTTCATTTACACAATGAACATGAAATGGGGCAAACTCTGGGAGACAGTGGAAGACGGGAGTCTGGCACGCTGTGGTCCATGGGGTCGGGAAGAATCAAACACGACTTAATGACTGAATAGCAACAAATCAATGACTGTTACTGGTAAGGCCACAGAACTGTTGAGCTATTCACACTCTATTAGAACAAATCCAAAAGTCATTATATGTTGCTTTCCTATAAAACAAGCAAGACTGTAGCTGTCACTAAAATCTGTCCTGCCTTTGATTATATAGAAAGAGTAATGAAAGCAAATATCTGCACTGTTGACTTGAAAAATTAAACACCTGTTGACATTCATTCTTCTTGTATAACAAGAAATTTGGTCTAGTGGTTAAGGCGGCAGGCTAGAAGCCAGGAGATTATGAGTTTTAGTCCTGCCTGAGGCATGGAAGCAGGCTGAGTGACTTTGGGCTAGTCACTTTCTCTCAACTCCACCCATCTCACAGGGTTGTGGGGAAAATAGGAGTACTGTATATTGTGTGTATTTGCTGCCTTGGGTTATTTACAAAAATAATAAAGCCAGGAGATGATTAGATAGATAGATAGATAGATAGATGATAGATAGATAGATAGATAGATAGATAGATAGATAGAATAGATAGATAGATAGATAGATAGATAGATAGATAGATAGATAGATAGATAGATAGATAGATAGATAGGAAGATAAGATAGATAGATAGATAGATAATAGATAGATAGGCAGGCAGGCAGGCAGGCAGGCAGGCAGACAGACAGACAGACAGACAGACAGAAAATGTAAACAATAGTAGTACTGTATATTGTGTGTATTTGCCACCTTGAGTTATTTACAAAAGTAATAAAGCCAGGATATATGTATGAGTTGTACCAGCAGAATATTTTGCTTATGTATCAATCAGGCTATCAAATGTTATTACTTTCTTGTACTTTTTTGAATGAAAGTCTTATTTTTAATATTAATTATTACAGTTTTAGAACAGCTAATTTTCTGGGTTAGACTACTTCGGGAAAATGCCTGAAACTTCTTAACTTCAGATTTAGTGCTCCTTTTCAAGAAGCTTGCCTTTACTTTAGCATTTTGTTAATTATTCTGTCTGTAAAAAGAATTTTCCTTAAAATGTGTTTTACTCTTTTTTTTTTTTTTTTTGGCTAGGATTATGAAGAAGGTAGTTGGTAACAGATCTGGGTGTCCTACACAAGGGGATAAAGTGGTGGAGCTTATTTATATCGACATTGTGGGACTCACTCAGTTTAAGAAAACTCTTGGGCCATCCTGGGTTCATTATCAGTAAGTATTTGTCCTTTACAAAACAATTCTCTTTACAGGTAGTCCTGAACCTACAACCATTCATTTAATGATCAAAGTCACAACAGCACTAAAAAAAGTGACTTATGAGCGTTTTTCACACTTACAACCATTGCAGGATCTCCATGGTCAAAATTCAGGAGCTTGGCAACTGGCATGTATTTATGACGGTTGCAGTGTCCCGGGGTCATGTGATCACCTTTTGCAACATTCTGACAAGCAAAGTCAATGGGGAAGCCAGACTCACTTAACAATCGTGTTACTAAGTTAACAACTGCAGTGATTCACGTAAAAACTGTGGCAAGAAAGGTCATAAAATGGGGCAAAGCTCACAGCTGCCTCGCTTAGCAACAGAAATTTTGAGCTCAGTTGTGCTTATAAGTCAAGGACTACCTACCTGTACTAACTGTAACTTTTTATTTCTTTCCATACTTAACTCTTGATCCTGACATTTTCATTTTTCTCTCTATTCACAAGCAGCTTTCACACAGAGCATTTTGAGACAGAACAGACAAAGAAAGCCTCTATTACATACCTGGCTTAGCGCTTGATGTATATTTGCTGAGCTTAGACGAAGGAATCTTTATGGATGAGCAGCTGTTTGCACACATAGGCATCCCTGTGATTTGAACATTCAGCTGCACAGATGGCT
This sequence comes from Thermophis baileyi, assembly GCA_003457575.1. Classification (NCBI taxonomy): domain Eukaryota; kingdom Metazoa; phylum Chordata; class Lepidosauria; order Squamata; family Dipsadidae; genus Thermophis; species Thermophis baileyi. Next base: position 2,139,565 of record QLTV01004146.1, read on the forward strand.
TTATTCTGTGAAATTGTAAGCTGCTTCCATTAGAGATACTACGTCTATTGCTTAAAATATTTTTCTGAAAAGCAGTGGACAGGGTTTTTTAAAGTATAAAGTACCACAAGTTAAGTACCTGTTTATCTGATTCCTCATTTATCTTATTCTCATATTGGATGTAAACAGTCTTCTTTAACTAAGCGCTCATTGGGAATGTTGAGTCCACAAATTCTAACATTCCCAGCCAGTATATTTGCTGCTTTCATTAGCTGAAAATTTTGTAAATTGGAGTTATATCTCACTGAAGGCTATTGGGCTGGAGAACTCTATATTAAAACAGCTAAATTGTTCAGATACAGAATATAAATGATGTACTACATATAAAGTCCATGCATTCTTTTATTATACCTTCTATGGTCTGTTTGTATTCCAAATAACCATTAAATGAGAGAAACAACAAAATGTTTAAACTATGTTTAAAACTAGAAAATGTGGAGCTTTTTTTTACTTACCCAGATCTAGGAGCGGCTATAAAACACTTTCTATATCATCTTTTGCCTTTGTCTGTTGTCATTAAATTTATTTTACAGATTAAAAAAGCTTATAGGTAACCAGAGACTTATGAGCATTTTCCACACCTACGACTGTTGCAGCATCCCCATGGTCACGTGATCAAATTTTGGATACTTGGAAACCAGTTCATATTTAGGACGATTGCAGTGTCCCAGGATCATGTGATCACCTTCTGTAATCTTCTGACAAGCAAAGCCAATGGGGAAGCCAGATTCATTTAACAACAGTGTTACTAACTTAAGAACTGCAGTGATTCACTTAACAATCATAAAAGGGAGCAAAAGGGAGAAAAATCATAAAAGGGAGCAAAACTCACCTAACAACTGTCTTACTTAGCAGTGAATATTTTGGGTTCAGTTGTGGTCATAAGTCAAGGACTACCTGCACTTGTTTTCCTCTCTTTTGGACCATCCATTCCTCCTGAGGAAAAAATACCTCCCGGCTACTGTAGTCTGCTGGGGGCTGCAAGACACATCTCTCTTCCCACACCTGTGTCAAGGTTGCACCTTTATTAGCAACTCTGGCAGGCTGACGCTGGGGAAAAGGAACAAATGGAGAAGGGGGTTAAGGGAACACAAGTGCCTGCAGTTTTGTCCAAGCACCTTGCTGTTCCGCACAGTTCTTTTCCGCGTTATGCCAACACAAATTTCATTGTGTCTCGTCTTTATAACATACAGTTTATAATATATTCTGTTGGGATTGTGCTTTGTTTTCCCTTCCAGGTGTATGTTACGGGTGCTAGATTCCTTTGGGACCGAACCAGAGTTTAATCATGCTCACTATGCCCAGTCTAAAGGACACAAAACACCATGGGGGAAGTGGAACCTTAATCCACAGCAGTTTTATACAATGTTTCGTAAGTTAGTATTGTCAATAAAATAACTCAATGTCACTCAGAATTGGTGCTTGTCTTAGGAGGGTTTTTCACGCTGTCTTCAAAATTAAGCCAATAATTAAATTATTAACAATAGCAATACCACTTAGACTTATATACTGCTCCATAGTGCTTTACATTTCTGACTGGTTTACAATGTCAGCATTATTTGCATGTTGCCCCCAACAATCTGGGTCCCCATTTTACTGACTTCGGAAGGATGGAAGGCTGAGTCAACCTCGAGCCCCATCAGGATCGAACTCCTGGCAGTGGGCAGAGTTAGCCTGCAATACTGCACTTTAACCACTGCACCACTAGGGTTCCTTTGCCTCTAGTTCAGTGGTTCTCAACCTTCCTAATGCCGCGACCCCCGCCCCGCCGCTGCGACCCCCGCGCGTGCGCGTTGCCAGTCACCAAGATGGCGGGCTAGCGCGCGCTTAGGCGACCCCTGTGAAAGGGTCGTTCGACCCCCAAAGGGGTCGCGACCCACAGGTTGAGAATCGCTGTTCTAGTTGGAATTTTGCCCCAGCTAGTAATTTCTTGCTTAAAATAGCTGCTATGTTGTTGAGCTTGGGGAAATAATGCACTTAATGGACTTTTGGATAAGGAAGACTACTTTTTTTTTATTATTTCAAATATGCACTTGGGAAAGATGTCTTAGATTCTTGAATAATATGATAAAGACACCAGCAGGTCTATGAAATGTCCCTTTTGAGGGGTGGGAAATAGATTTAACTTCATGATGCTTCCATCCAATAAGATCCTTTATCACACTTCCCCAAGTTGGGAACCACTGCTCTAGAGGAATTAATTATGGCTCCAGTAAATACAGCAATTTTTTAAGGGATTTGAACAAGTTTTTTGTGCAATTTCTAGAATAAGGAGCTTGACATTTTGTCCTGGTATTCTTTTCCAAAAGAAGTTGCATTAGATAATGTTCGATTAGTTTCTTATGACTTTAAAATAAATGCAATACAGGAAAGAAAAAAATCCTTTATATAGAAGAGACAAATCAGATAAATAAGATGATAAATAAGATTACAAATATTTCCTGTTGAAAATGTAACTCAACAGTTGAAACAAACTCATATTTGGACTTGAGTCAGTGCATCTTCCAGACATTTACAGGCTGTAAGTTGTCCATTTTTTTTGCAAGCGTTACAGTGAATGATGCACTAATACACTTTTGTTGTTTAATTTGCAGCTCACACTCCAGATAACAGTTTCCTTGGATTTGTTGTGGAACAGTATCTGAATTCCAGCGATATCAAACACTTCAATGTCATTAAAAGGCAGGATCAATCACTTGTTTATGGGAAAGTTGATAACTTCTGGAAGGTGAGTTGCCAGGTTAAGCAAATTTGTTTCACTTGAGCATAACACAAAGTTGAAGACTTTTAATTTAATGATACTTTTTAAGACCTTTATATCAAACTGGCTCTCACATCTAGAATCTTTTTTATATTTATTTACTTATGGTCCAAAACCAAGTCACAGAATTTAAAACTACAACACACTATTAATATATGCATAAGTAAGTATATATACTACATACATAGATAAAAGGGGGGAAACTGTACATTTACAGTTGCTTATATCTACAGTAAAAGATTTAGATACTATGTCACATTATGCATTAAAAATAGTTATATCTCCTTTTATATATTTGTTTCCTTCTTCGTTTCTGAAGATTGACCATTGGCTCTAACATATACATGTCCATCTATCAGTGCCCTGTCTGTTTAGCAGTTTCTTCCCAAATGTCATTAATTTTTCCCTATTACATTTAGGGAAAATATATTAGATAGTTTAATCAGCTTAGTATTCTGTAGAGTATATCTTTTGGGTTGTTGTTTTTTTGTAGTTGCTAGAATTAATAAAGTACAAAATCATCTTTAGTGATATATTTTGATATAATACAGTAAGTACTATTTATTTTATTGCTAGATGTTTTCAAATTATTAGTTTTTCCTTCCCCAAATCAATCTACCATATTTCTGTAACAAAGAGGAAAGCATGTAAAATTATGGTTTTATTAAAAGTATTCAAAATAGTCTTTCCTAACCAATTCTCCAGATGCACTATATTTCCGTTTCTATAATTTCCTTCCAATTCTGCAAGTATGGAAAGTTTCACATTAGGTATCTGATGTAAAAAACATTCTTCTGTTCTGTTGCTTTAAATTTTCTAAAGAGATGAAGGATAGGGAGATATATACATCATATTATAACACATCATAAGAATGTTTGCACAAGATTTCATCCAGCTGATACTTGTGGAAAAATGGTATGCACATGTGTTTCTTGGAAAAAAATTTTTTCCAGAAACTGTAGTATTGCTCTAGAAAGAAGTAAGCAGATTTGAAAAGTAATGCCAGAAATGGATTTAGGCTTGAGCTTATGCCCTTATGAAATTTTGAAAAGTATGTTATTAAGAGCTATAATTAATTTCTCTTTCTACCCATCTTGCTGCATTAAATGTTAGGAAAAATATTTTAATCCATATTCTGCCATTTCTAATGTTTATTTAATCTTCAACCAACCATTAGACATGTATGTCTTACTCTGTAAGAATTATTCTCTGTAAGAATAATTATAGAGCAATTGAGGACATACAATTACCATATTTGCCAATTCCAGCTCAAGTCACAATGCTGACAGAGTGTTAAGTTCTCTCTAGGCAAGAGGTGAAGAGAACTTTGGAATGGTATCCTTACTTTTAGAATGGATTATGATTACTTTAAAATTCTTGTCCCCTTTTCTCCTCCAAAAATTTCTAACTTACCTTTTAAACCTCTTTCCTCTGGGGAAAACACAGAATGATCTGATTGGTTTGTTGGTTTTTTTTAGAATTGGCTTCCAGGTAAATCATATAAATAACATAGCATGCTTACAAATAGCATGCTAAAAATATACAAGGAAAAGTTTCATCCATCCCTTTGTCAATCCATTCTGATTTTACAACTTACTGATACTGAATTTCCAATTATCATCTCTCCAAATTCTCAGGATTATATTTTTCTGTTAAAATTGCCTTCGAAGAGAGAATTAAAAATCCCTTTCAGCCTTTGGTCAACCAAAGAAGTTTTATAAAGAGGCATTTTTAAGTATAGTGGAAATAAAAAGCATGAAATAATAACAATTACATACATGATGACAAACAAAAATGTTTTTTTGTAAATGGAAGTTTATTATAGTTCTCAAGAAAATTGACAAAGAAGACCTAGTCACTGCTATTCTGTGAGCTTAGTGTTGGAGACCTATTTTTTTTTAATCTCATGCACCTAAGCAGTATGGGTATTTCACTTTGTGAATACAGGTAGTCCTTGACTTACAACAGTACATTTAGTGCCCGTTCAAAGTTATAATGGCACTGAAAATGACTTTGAAAATGACTGTTTTTCAAAGTTACAACCTTTGCAGCATCCCCTTGATCATGTGATCAAAATTCAGATGTTTGGCAACTGTTTCATATTTATGACCATTGCAGTGTCCCAGGATCATGTGATCACTTTTTGCAACCTCCTGACAAGCAAAATCAATGAGGAAGCCAAATTCACTTAACAACCGGGTTAGTAACTTATCAACTGCAGTGATTCACTTAACAACTGTGGCAAGAAAGGTCGTAAAATGGGGCAAAACTCACTTAATAAATGTCTCACTTTACAACAGAAATGTGGGGCTCAATTGTGGTCACAAGTCAAGAACTACCTGTATACTAGCTCATTCTCTGTTTCTAACCATGTGTCTAAAGAGTTTCTTGTGTTCCTGATTTTTTTAAACTTTCAATAGTGAAAAAAAAAACCCAGTTCCCTTAATCCTTGGTTTATTATTCGATTCTTCTCTGAACAAACTTAAGCACACTCAGTTTTTGGGGGTTCACTAAGTCATAGTTGCTCATTTAACATTGATGGACCTCAAATATGGCACCATTCAGAAATAAGCAATCTAGTGTGGTTTATGATATATCAATTTATGAATAAGTGATATATTTCCACCTCTTTTTCTTACTGTATTTACAAATTTGATATCTTAGCTTAATTCATATTTTTCTGCGAATCACATCAGAATGGAAAAATTGTAATTTATGGGAATGGAATAGAAAATGAGGCAGACTACAGATGCATGATCAAGTTTGGACTGAGAGTGAATTATCAAATCAAGAACATTATGTTATAATCAGTCCAACTAATTATTCTTTTGTCTGTGTTCTATTGCTTCATTAGGTCAGTAGGTATTTTTGGATATGTTGTGAGGACATGCTGAGAATGCCATAATTATGATGTTCAGCTTCTGCTGCATTCATACATAATGAGCTCTAAAACTGCGTTATTGTTTAGAAATAAAATTATCTGTTTGCAGTTTCCTCCTGTACATTTTCAGAGTTCACAATTTCAAAGCAGCGTACAGAAATGTATTCTGTAAATGTGGAATTATTGTCTCCTGCAGTATCCTCACATTAAACCTGGACACCATGGTATACTGAATCTACAAAAGTACTAGAATTCAATATAATGCAAACACAAACAATTGAACACAACGATACCAAAGTCTTAGATTTTAAAAAAGCTGATTTTAATAAACTCAGAGAAAACTTGGGAAAGATTCCATGGATGAAAGTCCTAAAGAGAAAAACAACTCAAGAAGCCTGGGAAACACTGAAAAACACGATTAAAAAAGCTCAGAACAGCACAATACCAATGAGAAAGAAAAACAACAAATCCAAAAGGAAACCAGCATGGCTGCACAAAGACCTCACTGACAAATTGAATGAAAAAAAGGACAAATACAAAAAATGGAAAGAGGGACACATAACTAAGGCAGAGTATCAACAGATAGCCAGAATATGTAAAGAAAAAATCAGGACAGCAAAGGCCCAGAATGAACAAAAACTTGCAACAAAAGTCAAAGATAATAAAAAAAGTTTCTTCCAACACATAAATAACAAGAAAAAAATCAAGGAAACAGCTGGTCCACTAAAGAGAGTAGACGGCAAAGAAGTAACAATCAACACAGAGAAAGCAGAGCTGCTTAACTCATTCTTTGCATTGGTCTTCACGCAAAAAGAAATTGCAGCCCAACTAACCAGAAACACAACTGCAAAAAACGGACTGGAAACAAAAGTTAACATAAGCAAAAAAAAACAGTAAGAGATCACCTGTCTGAACTTGACAAATACAAATCACCAGGACCAGACGGATTACATACCAGAGTCCTAAAGGAGCTAGCAGATGTCATCTCAGAACCGCTGCACCACATCTTCCAAAAATCCTGGAACACAGGGGAACTACCTGAGGACTGGAAAAGATAATTAAAAAACAGATCTGCCATCACCTAGAAACAAGCAAAGTAATAACCAGCAGCCAACACGGGTTTGTTAAGAACAAATCATGCCAAACCAATCTCATCTCATTCTTCAACACTGTGACTAAATTAGTAGACCAGCGAAACACTGTGGACATAATATACTTAGACTTCAGCAAAGCATTCGACAAAGTAGACCACAACCTACTTCTTCGGAAGCTAGAAAAAAGTGGGATAGACAGCTACACGACCAGATGGATTAACAATTGGCTGACTAACCGTACTCAACGAGTAGTCCTCAATGGTTCTAAGTCTACATGGAGAGAAGTAAGCAGTGGGGTACCACAAGGTTCCATCTTAGGCCCAGTACTCTTTAATATCTTCATAAATGACCTAGATGAGGGAATAGAAGGGGAACTAACCAAATTTGCAGATGATACTAAGCTGGCAGGAATAGCTAACCCCCCAGAGGACAGGCTCAAGATCCAGATGGATCTTCACAGACTTGAACACTGGGCCCAATCGAACAAAATGAAATTCAATGCAGAGAAAAGTAAAGTCCTACACTTAGGTAAGAAAAACCAAAATTATACATATAAACTGGGTGAAACCAGACTCAATAGCAATGACTGTGAGAGGGATCTTGGAGTCTTAGTAGACAACCAGCTAAACATGAGCCAGCAGTGTGCAGCGGCAGCCAA
>QLTV01004146.1:2147412-2199074 GCA_003457575.1 Thermophis baileyi
AGCTAACAACCCAGAGGACAGGCTCAAGATCCAGATGGATCTTGACAGACTTGAACACTGGGCCCGATCTAACAAAATGAAATTCAATGCAGAGAAAAGTAAAGTCCTACACTTAGCTAAGAAAAACCAAAAACATACATATTAACTGGGTGAAACCACACTCAATAGCAGTGACTGCGAGAGGGATCTTGGAGTCTTAGTAGACAACCAGCTAAAGATGAGCCAGCAGTGTGCAGCGGCAGCCAAAATAACCAATACAATCCTAAGCTGCATTAATAGAGGGATACAATCTAGGACTAGGGAGGTACTAATACCACTCTATAAAGCAGTGATGGCGAACCTTCTTTTGCTTGGGTGCCAAAAGGGCGCGCGCGTGTGTGATAGCATGCACGCGTGTGCCCACACCCATAATGCAATGCCCTCCCCCTGTGCATGCGCACACAACCACCCCCCACACTGCCCCCCCACGCATGCGTGCAGGCCTCACTGAAGCCTCCGGACTTCCGGTAGGCCCGTTGGGCCATTTTTTGCCCTCCCCAGGCTTCAGGAAAGCCTCCGGAGCCTGTGGATGGTGAAAAACGGGCCCAACGGGCCTACCGGAAGTTCATTTCTGAACTTCCGGTAGGCCCGTTGGGCCGTTTTTCGCCCTCTCCAGGCTTCAGGAAAGCCCCCGGAGCCTCCGTTGGGCCCGTTTTTTGCCATCCACAGGCTCCGGAGACTTTCCTGAAGCCAGGGGAGGGCAAAAAACGGCCCAACGGGCCTACCGGAAGTCTGGAGGCTTCAGTGAGGCCTGCGCGCATGCGCGGGGAGGCAGCGCAGGGGGGGGGGTTGTGCGCGCCTGCATGGGGGGGGGCCATTGCATTTTGGGGGGGNCAGTCTAGCGAAGAGAAGGACCAGGGGAGACATGATAGCAGTGTTCCAATACTTGAGGGGGTACCACAGAGAGGAGGGGGTCAGGCTGTTTTCGAAGGCACCAGGAGGCCAGACAAGGAATAATGGATGGAAACTGACCAAGGAGAGATTCAACCTGGAGATAAGGAGAAACTTTCTGACAGTGAGAGCGATCAACCAGTGGAACAACTTGCCTACGGAGGTTGTGAGAGCTCCAACACTTGAGACTTTCAAGAGGAGATTGGACTGCCATTTGTCTGAAATTGTATAGGGACTCCTGCTTGAGCAGGGGGTTGAACTAGATGACCTACAAGGTCCCTTCCAACTCTATTAATCTGTATCTGTATCTGTATTTATCTAGCATCCATTAATCAGAATTTTGCAATTCAGTTCAAAGTATACCTAAGAACTTCCTTAAGTAAAAAAATACCCCAAAAGGAGATTACTGTTGTATAAATAATCAAGGATTTGACTATCAAGTATATTGATTTTTAAAGAAGATCCTGCAAAAACAAATCTGGAAAGTGCAGACAAAATTGTATTGTTCTAGTGAAGAACTGCTTTTGATACTTGCCAGTATATAATCTGAACACATTTTTTAATATAAATAATGGTCATAATTCTAGCTGATAAGATTGAAAATTATATTACTTTACTGTTGCTACCAAGTCAATATCATTTATCGTTAAGGATCATTTTATGTCTGTTTTATTTTTGAGGTGTTTAAACATAAATTATGGGCACTTGCCGTTGTACTCCAAAAGATTCAGGCAGTGTCAATGGTGCAATTATACAGTAATAAAAGAATAGGGATTTCTTAATTCTAACAAAATTCAGTCGTTTTCTCTGAATGAAAACAAAAAACATTGTCATAATTTCTTTAAGGATCTTAAGTTTTAGCAAAAGCTTTTACCATCTCAAAATACAGATATAAGACAACATGTATTTTAATATTTTAAAAATGAATGATAACTTTCAGGGATGTTATGATGAAACTGAAATGGTTTATTTTGTTCTGTTGGCGATCCTATCATTAACATTCTTTGAAAGAACAATCAAGCAGATCACTCTTGAGAATATACATGGTACATAATGGGTTGAATTTGTGATCCTTGTAATCCTAATTTTTAGCAGTGACCTTCCATTTGTTCAGTGATTATTTTTCGCCAGCTGGTCCGCATGGGCAAGAGAATTTGTTCTATTTTTTTTTATGTTAGAAGAAGAGTTGCCTTCTAGATAGAATACAAGAAAGACCAATGTTCTTCCAAGATTTCAAGAGCCATCTAAGATGTCTCAATTTTCTCCATACTGCTTGGCTAAGTGGTTAAATAAAGCTTGGCTGTAAATTTGCTGAACAGGAGTATTCCCTTTTTGGAATTATATTAGGCAGCGACATGAAATTAACACCGTACATTTATTTAACTCTGCATGTTTTGAAAAATTCTCTGATTCCTTCTGACTACAGGTGGTCCTTGACTTATGACAGCAATTGAGCCCAAAATGTCCATTGCTAAACAAGATAGTTACTAAGCGAGTTTTGTGATCTTTCTTGCTACAGTTGTTAAGTGAATCACTACAGTTGTTAAGTGAATCTGGTTGCCCCATTGATTTTGCTTGTAAGAATGTCGCAAAAGGTGATCACATGACTCCAGGGTACTGCAGCTTTCATAAATACATGCCAGTTACCAAGTGCCCGTATTTTGATCATGTGTCAGTGAGGATACTACAATGGTCATAAGTGTGAAAAATTGTCATAAGTCACTTTTTTCAGTGCCGTTGTAACTTTGAACGGTCACTAAATGAATGGTTGTAAGTCAAGGACTACCTATAATAGGTAAATCACTGCTGGCTTAACAACAATTGCACCCAGATGCTCTATGTTAATTCTTCTACCTAATTTGTGTTTCTTTCTTTCTTTCTAGGATAAAAAGTCTTATTTGGATGTCATTCATACCTACACAGAAGTTCATGGGACTGTCCACGGCACAAGTGCTGTCCATATGCCCAGCTACGTTAAAAACCATGGGATTCTCAGTGGCCGAGATTTACAATTCTTGCTGAGAGGAACAAAAGTAAGTTAGCTGGCTTTTTCAACAGTTGAAATGGGTATGATCTAACTTACTTTAAAATATTTTAATCTTCACTAGTTGGAATTCTGTGCTCCTTGCCCTCCATCATATGTTCAGTTCCAAAAAGGTCATTTGGAATATACCAAAGGGTGAACAGAGAACCTCTCTGCAACTTTCTAAATGACCAGAAATTTTTCTCAGGATCACATGACCATTTTCTGCAACTATACTGTGTGATCTGGGGTGGAGGGGGAGAAATGATTGCTTTAAATGTGGTTGCTGCAGATAGAGGTTAATTTGTGGGCCTTTATGTCTTGAAGCATTTGGGGGGGGAATCAAATCTAAAATGTTGCACAGTCCTATTCCATAATAACCCCACTGTATTTCATTTTTTTCATTCTGTCAGGTAATGTAGTAGTATACTTAATATATACTCAGGGCTGCAATTCAATTCAACTGTCTTTTTTTCAGTCAGGTGCCTTCAAAATTAACTCTGTGCTTATGAAAGTTTCTTCCTCAAATTTTGATGTTACATTGTTAAGGGAAATTGGTTTTTTTAATAGCAATAGCACTTAAGACTTATATACCGCTTCACAGTGCTTTTACAGCCCTCTCTAAGCGATTTACAGAGTCAGCATATTGCCCCCAACAATCTGGGTCCTCATTTTACCCACCTCGGAAGGATGGAAGACTGAGTCAACCTTGAGCTGGTCAGGATCGAACTGCCGAACTGCTGGAAGCCAGCAGTCAGAAGAAGTAGCCTGCAGCAGGGGTGAAATGCTCCCGGTTCACTCGTACCTGTCGGTCACCGTAGAGCCAGTCGCCAAGGTAGCGCGAGGTGCCGCCCACCTGCCCGGACACCGCCATTTGGGTTCTTTTACCCTCTGCGCATGCGCAAAGTGTTCTGTGCATTCGCAGAGGGTAAAAGAACCCAAATGGCGGCAGTCCGGGCGGGTGGCACCTCGCGCTACCTTGGCGACCGGCTCTACGGCGACCGACAGGTACGAGCGAACCGGGAGCATTTCACCCCTGGCCTGCAGTACTGCACTCTAACCACTGCACCACCATGGCTCCAATTCAGCCTTTCTTTTAAGTGTGCTCAGAACATTGAAATGCCTTGTTTTGAGTTTAAAGGATCCAAACAGCCTCTAGGCACCTGGACCACACTTCATTGGCATCACTGGTTAGCCCAGAGTTGGAATTGAAGTTGAGTATTATCAGCTAACAGATGACACCCGTTGCCATGCTGGCAAATGACCACCCACCCAGACAGGCAAGACACCAGAATATAAACTGATAGCAAACAGCACTCCTTACTAGCAAGGATTATGTTACCTAGTTAGGGTAATGAAACGTCTGCAAGAAAACAAGCTCAGGGAGCACCAAGGATCTGTCACCTATTTCATGCAGATGTTGGATAGAAGGAAGGAGAAAACTGCGCCTTGTGACACCCCACAACTACGGGCCCAGTCTTTCTCTACCACCAATGACTGGAAGCACCCCATTTAAAAGGAGGAGAACTCCTGCAGAATAGTATCCATCACTCTCAACTTTCAGGGGCAGAAGGATACCATACAGGTATTCCTCGGTTGTCAATAGTTCACTTAGTGATGGTTCAAAGTTACACCAGCACTGGAAAAAAGTGACTTAGGATCGTTTTCCATACTTATGACTGTTGCAGCATCCCATGGTCCTGTGATCAAAATTCAGACTACTTGGCAACTGACTCATATTTATGACGGTTGCGGTGTCCTTGGGTCATGTGATTCCCCTCTTGCGACCTTACAAGCAAAGTCTACGGGGAATCCAGATTCACTTAACAATCGTATTACCAACTGCAGTGATTCACTTAACAACTGTGGCAAGAAAGGTCATAAAATGGGACAAAATTTAACAACTTAGCAACAGAAATTTTGGGCTTAATTGTGGTCGTAAGTTGAGGACTACCTGTAGTTGTCGATATTCAAGCCTGATGAAAGGACAAGTAATATAGAAGGACCATATACTCCCTATCCTGGTCTCACCAGAGATCATCCACAACTGCATTGGTGCTATATCCATACCATGGCTGGGCCAGAAGCCTGAGTGAAATATGTCCAGGTAAATCTCTTTATTCCAGGGCCTTCTGCAGTCGCTGCCCCATTATTTTCTCATCAACCTGAAGATGAAGACCAGTCAGAAGTTACCCAGAAGCAATCGCTTCTTGAAAAGGAAGCACACCACTGCCTTCTTTGGGGAGGACAGTAGCACCCCGTCATTCAGATATGCATTTATCACCACCCTGACCCACCCCCACCTCCGGAGGTTTTCACCTATCAGGAAGAAAAGGGTCCATCCAAAGGAGCAGAGCCAAAGCTACAGAGAACTCTGTTCACTTCCTCAGAATTCCCAGAGTAAGCTTACTGCAGATAATCCGCAAGACAATCACCTCCTTGGGACTTACGCTGGGATTGGATCAGAGTGATTTTGTCATCCAGATGCCTCCAAAACTCCTCCAAGAGATTATATCCCCACCCGTCCCTATCCTTCCCTAGTAAGGCCTGGGTTGTTTTAAAAATTAGATGCATTAAGAGTAAAAAATATATATATTGACATTCTGCCACTCTGATTAACAGAGTGTAAGAGACCCAAGTGCTCAAAGACGAAGCAAACACTAGCAGTAAACATTTAGCATTTCCCTCAGGAAAATAAGATGATCTTCACAGAAGGAGGAGAAGCCTCCAGAGTAGCCTCCAAATGAGAAAAACCACGTTGTTTACTCCGAGTCCGGTCTATTCAGCTACTGCAGTTTTGCTTTTCATGCCATTGAGGATCACTTCTTCTATGACTATCTCTGCCTGTTCATTTCCGGAGGTTCCTGAAATGTGCAAAATAACCATGACGTTCCTCCGAACACCCTATCGGTTTTCCAAGATGACAGGAGAAAAAAAAGGGGGGGAGAACAGATCTCCTTGTTTTTAGAACAATTTTGCGTGACTTTCAGTATGGCCAGGCACATTGAGAAACCATGAATCACAGATTTTTCTGTTCACATTAATTTTCTTTGAAATCCTCACTTTAAAGTTTGGAAGTGGCAAGCGGATGGAGTTTCTGAAAATCCCAAAGAAGGAATTTAGGTCGTTGGGATTAATTTGGACCCTGGATAGTTTGTAATTTAACCTAAACAGGATCTGGATGAAGTTCTAGTTTATCCCTTCACAGCATGGACATTACTAATAATATTTTGAAGATTTTGTATTACGTAAGTTGGCATGGGTTTTATTAATTCTAAAAGGTCACGCCTGCAGCATGACTAACTTTAAATGATACTGTATAAACAAAACCTTTTCATTTAAAATGAAGTTGTACATCAATGTGGTACCTCTGGCTTGATCGGGTTGACATAGTGAATAATGTAGTAACTTCTAAAATAGGCTTTATAGTTTGTAATAGTTACTTAAAGTGACTGAAGAGCAATTGGGTTTGTATTTATTGTTAAATGGTGACAGAAGCTCTAGATCTGTCAAAAGGCAAAGCTCCCGGGTTCAGTGAAAAGAAGATTTTCCTTAACATATTGACAGTACAGAAGAGAAAACAATGTCTCTTACTGAAGTAACAAAGAATGTTTACTTAACGAATGGTATTAATTTCTGTACCTAATTAAAACCAAATCAGCACTGAATTATTGGTGGTATTTTTATGCCCTTCAGCCATATTTCCATTGCAATTAATAGAAAAAAAATCTCAGGTTGCCTAATTTTTTATTTCAATCAGACATTTCAGTCAAAAATTCAGAAATGGATAATCACAGTGTTGCTTAAACCAATGTGTATATGAGGGAGTAAAATACAGGGGGATAGCAAACAATTCTGATCTACCTACCACTCTGCATTTTATTTGGCACGTATTCTTACAAAGTCTAAATGTCATTCTTAGCCTTTTAATAAAATATATCTATTGTAAGCATTATGACGTCTTACAATCAGACAGCAGCTCTCTCCTGTGCTTTCATCCTGTTTTTTCCACTGCAAACTTTCTTAGTATTTTAGTCTTCAGAAAACAGTTTTAAAATGTATTAGAATTCCAGTAATAATTGTTATATTTCCTGTTTATAAATAATTTGTGTTTTCCGTTCAATTCTCTGGCAATACGTGAATTTCTAAGAATAGCTTTTTAATACAACTTTCCATGAAGTTGTGCAGCTGTGGATAAATTCACATTCCTGTAAACTTTGCTGCCACCTACTGTTTGTAGTTGGAACTTTTTTGACTCCTTGAATGATTTAACAATCCATTTAACAATCCACAGCACTGGGGGCAACTGTTGACAAAAAATGGCTTAAGCAATTAAATTAAATTGTAAAATCTGCATTCTGTGCATTTGGGGCACTTTTCCAAAGACATTTTAGATCAAATTGCCCTATTATAATGTATTGCTCTTAATTAATTTCATATATGTATTCACACACCACTGTTCCCTCTAAAGTGCGCGGCCGCGCACGTAACGAGAGAACGCCGCGCGGTAGTTTCCAACTTCTGTGCGGCGTTTTCTAATGGCAGAGGCTGCGCGCCTGCGCGCCCGCGCACCTGAAAAGAGAGCGCCGCACGCCAGTTTCTAACTGCCGCGCGGCGTTTTCTACTGTTACAGGGAACATTGTCACACACAACTTGTGAATATTTTCCACCTATTTCCACTTTTCTACTTTTTTTTGCAAAGCTGTTACTAAATTCACAAAAATACAATTCTTAAAGATCACTGTGGTAAATTGTTTGCCAAATACAAACTAAGAAAACTTGTACTAAAATACACATCACACTAATTTCTAATCTGGGCTAGATAGGGTTTAGAGCTGTTAATGAAGGCATGATTCTATCAGTCTCAGCTCTTTAATAACAGTCCTATTTTAATGTTATTTATAAACACATTTTAGGGCTATTTATGGATTGAGCAACTGAAGCTTCTTGGCTGAACATTTTTGTAAAGAGGTTTGAATACTCTACTACAGGGGTCACCAACCTTTCGGACCTCAGGGACCACTAAATTCATAATTTTAAATCCCGCGGACCACTAATATGATCTGCCTAATGACCGGCTGGGTTGGCGTGGCTAGGTGTTCATTTGACTGGGTGGGCATGGTCAACTCGATGTCACTCACATTGAGGGGCGCCTCGCTGGCCTCTACTCACCCCTCCCCTCCCAGCCCCTCCTCGCCTGCCCGCCTGGGCTCCTTAGGGCCCCAACAGGAAGCAGTTGTTGGAGCTAAGCAGCCACCATGAGAAACAGTTGGCAAAACAGCTGGCTCAGTTCAAATTGGATCTGACCGAGAAGGAGGCTCAGCAGAAGCACATCACTGAGGACTACGAGCATAGGTTTTCCAAGCAGAAGGAAGACCTGCGGGAGTGCAAGGCACGTGGGAGTGCAAGGCCAGGTACCGGCGCCTGGAGGCTCAGTGGGCTGAGATGGTCAGTCAGTTCCAGGCCATGATGCAGTCCCACTGGAACAAGGCCCTCCCGCTCTTTGCCACCAGCGGCGCTTCCCTCCAGCCTTCGCCCAAAGCCCTGCACCAGGAGGCCGAAGCAGACCCCAAGTCGGAATTTCTTCCCCCCTCCAACCCGCACAAAAAGACCCCGAAGGGGGAGACTCTCTGCAGCAACACAAAAGTTCATTGCACATATCTGGCCCAGGGGCCGTAGTTTGAGGACCCCTGATTTAGTGCAATATAAAAAATGCAAATAATTTTTCTGCGGACCACCAAAATTTTCTCGTGGACCACCAGTTGGTGATCGCTGCTCTAGTAGTACAGGTTTGTTACTTCTCCTGCTTGAGTTATTTTCTGAAACGATTATTGAGAAAATTAATACAACTAAACAAAGCAGAATTCTTCTTTCTCTTCCCACTATATCACAAAAGACAGCACTGTCCATTCTTGGAAGGTTGTTTTTCTGAAAAGATATAGGATCTCCCCCTCTTGCCATCAGGTTATTTTCTGGTTGACAACACTCTCAAACCCAGCCAAGCTTAACCTAAATCCTAGCTATCTTAAAAGCCTATTTTTGACAGCAAAGGCAAGAAATTGCAAAAGATTTTGGAACAGAACTTGCAAAAGATGATGAAAGATTTGGGGAAAGAAATGACTCTTAATTAGTTTTCAGGTTCTCAGTACTGTTCAAAAATACAGACTTGGGTTCAAGCAAGTTTTCTCAAGATGCAAATATAGAAAGACCTAACTTGGAAGTTTCTATTTTACAGCTTTTCGTGGGCCTTGGCTTCCCATATGAGGGTCCCGCACCTTTGGAGGCTATTGCAAATGGCTGTGCATTTTTGAACCCGAAGTTTAATCCACCAAAAAGCAGCAAAAACACAGACTTCTTCAAAGGCAAGCCAACTCTCAGAGAGGTATGTTTTTATTTGTAATTACTTTTTTTTTGTTATAAAAACTTTTTTAATTTTTTTTTCAACAAACATTACATATTTTATGAACAAAGTGTTGTCGGAATCACTCTTACAAAGCTTTCCATATACATAATCAATTTCATTATCATCTCTTTGTTTCAATTCCAACCCATAATATTCTCCTTACATATTTCTTTATCTTAACTCATTTTCTTCTTAATACATACATAATATTACTAATCACCCAAAGTTCCTAATGCCTTACAATAACATCCATTTACTAACTTCTACATATATTTCTCATATTTTCTGTTCCATTATAATTCAACATCTTCTCATGCTTTAATTACTTTAATTTAATTTGAGTTGTCTTTGAAATAAAACAAATTACCCTTTCACATTCCATCTACTGTTCTGTTTTACTATAATCAATATACATCGTCATCTTCAAACCTTACACAAAAACCCTTTAATTTAATTAACAATCCAAAATTAAACATGTATCAAATTTCCCCTTCCACTTTTTCTACTAAATTTGTTTTGCCTTAAATATTATACATCAACATATATCTTACAACTGAATTATTGTACCATAAACTTTTAACTTAATTAGCTATCCAACATTAATAATATTAATACAATTTCCTAAAATCTATTGATATGAACCTTACTTTCTTTTCTTTCCACTAGCCTTCACTTTTTAACCATTTTCCTTTGGTCTCTCAAAAATTCCACTTCTTGTTAATTTTCTCCTTTTATCCCTTTCCCTTAGCTGCTGCTTCTTCTTCTTTTTATTTTTATGTATCTTATATCTTTTCTCCTGAGTCCTTTTTCTCTCTTTTAAGTTTATTATTCGTGTGGTTCTCCCTCCAATTTTCTTTGCTCTCTTCCCCCTGTTTCCCATTTTACTCTTTGATTGCTTTTTTCAGTCCCCTCTTCTTCAGTGTTATTTTCTTGTGCCTCATTTGTATTCCCTTTTACCACTTTCTCTCCTGTTTCTTGCTCTATATATTCCAACAAAATTTCTGACTCTTCTCCTATTTCATACTCTATGTATTCCAACAAAATTTCTGATTTTTATCACCTTTTACAGTTTCACATACATTTTTTAACATGTCAAATAATTCCTCATACATCCAAATTTCCATATTACCAATTTAAGCTTTTTATATTATATCACAGTCAATTAAAACTTAAGGTCCATATGATCTCTTTTTTGTTTTCAATTTCTTATTGTGTCCAATTCAAATAATAGTCCAATCCGTACCAATTCCAAAATTTTATTTTTCTCCACAACCGTAGAAAAAATAAAGCCAAACAGTGTAGGCAAAACAAAGACTCCTTAAAAAGTCTCAGCCTTTCTACCTTATCTTCTTATAGCCAAGGTCAGACAGCTGCACTTTCTCTCCTACAATCCACAAGGTGTTACAATATTTTCTTCTCTCCAGTGGATGGCACTCTCCAGTCCCCAATATGCTCACACCAGCTGATTGTCAAAGCTGTCAAAAATCACTTTAAATCCACACACACACAAAAAACTTTCTCACAAATTTCTTCTGTTATTTTATATTTCTCCAATTAAAATTATATCCAAGGTACAAGTAATCTTCTTGGGCTTTAATATTTTAGCCTCCATTTTTTTCCTTTCCTCTTTGCAGTTCCCAAGTGCCAATTAGCTGCTATTTCAGCTTGGGAAATTCTTTTAAATTCCACAAAAAAAATGCCTTTTACCTGTGAGTTGGTCACTTTCTCACCCGGTTTCAGCACTTTGTCCAAACACCGCTCCTGCACATAAACTTGGTCTGGTTGCCCCAGCTTTGTAGCGGTCATTCGAAAATGGCCGCTGCCGCCGGTCCGAAGATCTGTCTCTGACCAATCGAGGAATTTGCCTGCTCCTCTAGGTCGTCCGAGACGCGTCTCCTTTTTCATCGTCCCTACAGGACGGTTCCGGTCCGAAGACCCCCCCCCGACAGCGGTTTGTCAGCCTGAGTTTCGCAAAGCTCAGCGGAGCTTGCTATTTCCCAGCCTGTCTCGCCCCGACGCTTCCGGTTTCTCCTATTTGTAATTACTGTTGATTAGATACATGAACAGTGTCCTTTGAAACACATCTTCTAACACAACCCTATACTGAAATACAATAGTGTATTGTTCTTATCAGGCCATGCTATTGACAGAGTTCAAATCAGAGAACAAATCCGAGATAGAGATATAATTTACTTCACAAATGCTCTGGTTTTTAATCAGGCTGATCCAGCAAACAATTTCCATAATTGGTTTCCATCCCATTGAATCTTCTTCAGTAGACATGATGGAATTGCTGTTCAACAATTTTTTGAAAGCTAGTTTTGATCACTCATGCTTTAAAGAGCCACTTAAGGCTTAATGCTCTGCCTCAACTCCATTATTAACTTGTCCAGCTATTAAGGCCTGTAGAAGCAGCCATATTGAGAACATCTCTGTTCACAGACAGACCTACTTATCAGATAAAGTTGGCCTGTTTCACCATAAATTACAGATTTCCTTCAAAGCTAAGGTTAGCCCCCAGTCTTTTGGCTTCTTGGTGACAAAGTTAGGGATGGCACAGAGTGTTCAGGCAGACCACAGGTTTTCTTCAGGGACAGATCTAAAAAAAAAAGCCATATTGTAGGTAGAGGTTATCAGGGTGAAAACAAAAACAAAAAAAGAGTAAACCCTTGGCAGTGGTGTTTTTTAAACGGTGACAGCTAAGGGAAGGTAAGTACAAGAGAAATGCAAAGAATGTGTTGGAGGGATAGGGAGGCCCACTGCATACATACCACCCTTGAATTCAAGCACGGTGACACCTCAGTGGATAAGGAGGCATTGAGCAGATCACAAACTCACAAGTCATGCAATGGAAGGCCAGGATGTGTCCTCCCTACTTTAGAAGATTTCTCCAGCTTTAGTTTCAGCTCAAAACTGGAACAATCAAGATGTTCTGAATATCAGTTTGGCTGGGCCACATTCTGCCCAAAAAGGGCTCCCTGAGCTTCCAGGCCAACCGCAGGGATTTGTCCAGTCAGTCAACCAGGAGTTAAGACTGACTCAAAGACACTCTGAAAAAGAAAAATAGGGCTTAAAATTGTTTGTTTCTCATCACTTCGCAGGGTTTCCTAAAAGTATGACAAGTAATATTTTTTTTTTGATAGCCAAGATTTCACAAAATAATAATTAAAGCCTTCTGAATATACAACTTTGAAAGTTACTAAGCGAACATAAACACTAAAAATATGGCATTTCTCTCCCTTTTCTTTCAGTTGACATCTCAACATCCCTATGCTGAAGTCTACATTGGGAAACCTCATGTTTGGACAGTAAATATCAATGATCTTTCTGAAGTGGAACAGGCTGTGAAAGCAATTTTGAGCCAAAAGGTTAATAAAGATAATTATCTTCTTAATGTTTTACAATGAAATAAAACATACTAGGCTGTATTGTAAGAGTTTATTATGAAGAAAAAAGCTTTACCAAACAAAGATAAACATTCTAGAAAACCTTTGCTTTAATATTGTAAACCCAGAGAAAGGTTGGAAGACGAAGTACCATTAAACATTTCTTATGAATAAAAATACCTTAAGTATATTAGTAGCAAGTAACATAGAATTTGAATATGATAATTTTAAAATAATATGAATTATAGGTAATCCTTGCTTACTGGCCATTAATTCAGTGACCATTTAAAATTAAAATAG
The DNA here is from genome assembly GCA_003457575.1 of Thermophis baileyi. Classification (NCBI taxonomy): domain Eukaryota; kingdom Metazoa; phylum Chordata; class Lepidosauria; order Squamata; family Dipsadidae; genus Thermophis; species Thermophis baileyi. The sequence continues at coordinate 2,160,455 of QLTV01004146.1, forward strand.
CCCCCCCAAAAAGTTTACAGACCATTTACCACCACATATGCAGCATCCCTCAGTCATGTGACTGCCATTATATTCAGTATGCATTATCTTAAATGCCTGATCTGTGGTGTTTTTTATTTCACTCCTTTCGGAACAGGGACATTAGAGAAAAGGGGATTGCAAGAGAGTAACCTGATCTACACAGGCCAAGCTGTGGGCATGCTACAAAAACAGCTTACAGTACTCTCCTGAAAACTCTTCCACTTTATACTCTCTGCTCTGCAAAGGGGAAGGGGGGAAAAGCAAGCAGTTTCTGGAAGCCATCTCTCCTTTGCCTGGCCCCTCCATACCCTGTAGAGTGGGGAGATTGGAGAGATTTCAAGAGAGTACGTTTTTTGTTCTTGCATATATTGAAAGCAATGTAATCATGCCCACATCATGCTTTCAATGTGTACAAGACAATAAGTATTCCAAAGGGTGGGGGGATCCCAAGTATTCCAAAGGAGGCAAACAAAGCCAAAGATGTGAAACTGACTGGACTTGTCTCTTTCCATTCAAAAAGCCTAGTCGCGGTCATGTGACTTCCCACTTAGCAACCATTTTGCTTAGCGGTGGAGTTGCCAGTCCCAATTAAGTTTGTTAAGCGAGGACTACCTATATATTAAAATCTGTAGGATCAAAACAAATGTCAAGTATTTTTCCATTATCTGGAGGAGAAGTTGCATTGGAGGAATATGTGGGATGGCTTTTTTTAGTACTCACATTGATCATTTAGGGGGGAGGGAATGCTCATCTGATATCACTAAAACATCACATTTTTATGTAACTTCATATATTTCTGCACATATATCTCTAACTTCATGGGTAATTATTTAAGGGAAATAGTACCGCATTATGCACTGAAACAAGTTGCTGCGGTACTGAAGATTAGATACTTGGAATAAGAGTATTAGAGAAAGCATAAAATTGTAAAAGAGATTTTAATAAAAATACTGGATTGCAGATACTGTTGCTGTAATACAGGCAGTCCTCCACTTATTCATGTAGTGACCATTTGAAGTTACAACAGGACTGGAAAAAGTGACTTAAGACCGTTTTTCACACTTACAACCATTGCAGCATCCCCATGATCATGTGATCAAAATTAGGGCACTTGGCAACTGCCATGTATTTATGACAGTTGACTTTCCTGGGTCATATGATCACTATTTGTAACCTTCCCAATAAGCAAAGTCAGTGGAAGCAGACAGTTTAGCTTAATGACTGCATGATTCCCTTAAGAACTGTAGTGAATGCTTAACAACTGTGGCAAAAAAAGGTTGTAAATGGGACACAACTCACTTAACAATTGCCTTAGCAGTGGAAATTTTGGGCTCAATTGTGCTCGTAAATTGAGGACTACCTGTATTTGCTGGGTATCTTGCTTTGTTGGGAACCAGAATATTTCCAATGGGGAAAAAAGTGAATTATACATGAGAATGGTAGGCTTTTCAAACCATGTGCTCTTTACATGTATTAGAATTACAGCTGACATAATTCCCAGCCACATGACTGACAATACTAGAAAGTGTAATCCCAAGAAATCTGGGACTTACTGGTGTAATCCAATATTGCTTAAGTGAACGTTAGCTTTCAGGGTGGGAATGCCTTTTGTTATCTTTCCCCTCTTCCGAAAAGATCCCAGTACAACTAAGGTTGTAAGGAGGAATTCCTCCTGTTGGCCATGCCATCAACACTTGGTGACTACTCAAAACTTGCTAATGAATTTAACCGAGCATACGCTGAACTACTTAGCAGACTGATGCGCTTTGAACAGTGTGTTCTGTATTGCACAATTGAAATGTATTTATATTACTTATATAACAGATTGAACCTTACTTGCCTTTTGAATTCACGTGTGAAGGAATGCTTCAGAGAATGAATGTGTTCATTGAGAAACAGGTAAGGTTTCTGTATCAATAGTCATTTCCTTTGTCCGCAAGCATGCAACAATTTCACTTGTAAAAAGAAATCATATGTCATAATTTCTTTTTAACTGAGTTGTTATTCAGAACCAAATACCCATTAGCTTTTAATTGTCTTCTATGAACAGTTTTGATATACTGATCCTTTCTCTTCCTTTATTTTGAGCATACCTGAAGATTTAAGACAGGGATTCATGGAAATTTATTCTATGCCTGCACCTCTAATCAGATCTCTGTCTGGGGTCATACTCACCAATAGGATAATATGCTTTCAAAGCTACTTTCCCATTAAGAAAATGCATATAGATTTTTGACATATTGAATTCTCTGATTCAATTTCCCCTATTAAATATTGCCGAATAATTGCAAATATTGAAACCAATTACACACATTATATCTTACTTTAGATCCAACCTTGACTGTCTAGTTAAGCTGTTTTTCATTTCAGTAATATTCCTTCGCTTCAGATGTTATAGTGTGCTGATTTATAGTTAAATATTTGTACTGTACTGTAGACAAAATACTAATAATTTATCTGCCCCAAACGTTAAGTAGGGTCATATATACTATATTTTTTTCCTTTTCTTTAGAATCAATAATATAATTTCTTAGATAATACCAAGAGTCAAAACAAAGTGGGCACTGTAAAGCAATACTTTGCTCAATACAGTTCCATGTAGGACAATTGGTATCACACCAGTTCTTACTAGTTGTACTGCACACAATTTCTGCACATGCTATTATCATTCAACCCAGAAATAGAAGGTAGATCTGCTAGTGATTCAGCTCTATCTCGATCTCTGCATTTTCCATATGTGGAAAGTATTTGGTTTTGTAAGCAGTCATTCTGCAGAATTCAGTAGTACCTTCTTTAGCAACAGGAAACCAGCTTGCAGCAAACAGTTTAGTATCTTGGAGGGGAAGCATAGAGAAATGAAAGACTACAGAAATAGCACTTGGCAATAGCACTTAGACTTATATACCGCTTCATAGTGTTTTACAGCCCTCTAAGCCAGCGGTTCTCAACCTGTGGGTCGCGCTCCCTTTGGGGGTCGAACGACCTTTTCACAGGGGTCGCCGCACGCGCTAGCCCGCCATCTTGGAAATGCTCCCAGTTCGGCTGTGCCTGCGGGTCGCCGGACAGCCGGTAGCCACAGAAGCAGGAGACTTCGCCCACCTGCCCGGACACCGCCATTTGAGTTCTTTTACCCTATGCACATGCACAGAACGCTTTGCATCAAATTAAAAAAAAAATCAATAGGAGTTGTAACCAGCAGAGCAGTATCCCAATTGAAAGATAAGTGCTGATGAGATCTAGTCTGCCCATTATGCAAGACAGGTTCGATCCTAGAAGGAAGAAGGATTTGGACAAAATTTTCTGGCAATTGGAAAAAAAAAATTTCAGGAGGAGGACATTTAGCAGGCTTTGATATTCCCAAGTAGTCCTTGGAAACTGGGATAAGCGAGCCTGCTTCTTTTCTACAGGGATATATTTGGGCAATTAGAGTAATAGTAATAACTGTTGTGCACAGTGTTGCAGATATCTGCTATATTGTCATTGTTGCATGATTCAGGGCAGCAATATTAAATTATTTGCAGTGACTGATAAATGAGTATATAGGGTTAGGCAAGACCAATTAAGCATTCATTGCAGATTGTCAGTTAAGTAATGTTTGCCTAAGAGGATAAAATATTTCAGTGGAATGAAATTGTCTCTGTTTTATCCTTCAAATTTCCCAGCCTAGAGAACTGGTTGTTAGACCTTTATAAGATGGGCTTTGAACTTTGCCAGTTTTCTTCACATTCTGTCCAGTTATGTGCTATATCAAAAGGGTAGAGCTAAACATTATTGATGGACAGAGATTTCAACTTTCTTTTAAAAATTACAGTTTTTGTGATATACTGTATTCAACTACGCTATTACTTTATAAGATGAATACCACCAAATGTATCCCCAAAACGTGTCTGTGTGTGTGTGTGTGATTATCGTTTTTAAAGGGATACATTTGGTAGTATTCATCTATATATGAATGATTATCATTTTTAAAATATACATGCTGGGCTGTGGGATTCCCTGCTGCTAAGCACTGCAGTCTTTTTATAGGAGCATACTAACTTTCCCTCAGGAGATCATGGAAATACTCATGTGTTGTTTCAGGATTTTTGTCATGGCCAAGTGATGTGGCCTCCGTTAAGTGCTCTTCAAGTCAAAATTGCTGAAACTGGAAAATCGTGTAAACAGGTTTGTCAAGAAAACCAGCTCATATGTGAACCATCTTTTTTCCAGCACTTGAATAAGGACAAAGACCTCTTGAAGTAAGTGTGGAATGCAAGGAAATGCTGAAATGTTTCCTTAATCTGAAATGTATATTGAGGAACTACTACTCTATAGAGATACAGTATTACAAAAGTGGTTATGCATATCATACAAGGAGTGGCCACAAGATTCCCCTGAAGCCCTTGCACTGGTGACACAAGTTCAGATTCACGTGCTGTTAGTATCCTGGATCATGCAGAAGCCACCCTGCCTTCAATTGTAGACATGAGTATGTCCCTATTATAGCCCTTTGTATTCTACACCACAGTTGTAACAGTCTGGAGTCCCCCACAGTGTCAGTTCTCTGGGGACATAGTTATAGGTTAATAAACAATGTACAGATAGTCCTTGACTTACAACCACAATTGAGCCCAAAATTTCCATTGCTAAGTGAGGCAATTGTTGTGCCTCATTTTAGAACATTTTTTTGCCACAGTCAGTTAGTGAATTACTGCAGTTGTTAAGTGAACCATGCAGTCATTGAGCGAAGCTGGCTTTTCCCATTGACTTTGCTTTTTGGAAGCTGGCCGGGAAGGTTACAGATGGTGATCACATGACCCCAGGACAGTAGAACTGTCACAAATACATGCCAGTTGCCAAGCGCCTGAATTTTGATCATGTGACCATGGAGATCCTGCAGTTAATTCTAAATGTGCTTAGATGACTCCTTTGTTGAGCTTGCCATTTTTATCCTCTTTGCCTGGGACTTGTTTAATTCATTTTTACAATATTTATTTTTGTGAATTTTTATATTTTTACATCCATTGTTTTTACATTTGTTGTTTTATTTGGTGGTTTCCCAGTTTCTTTTTATGAGTTGGGCAGCTATATAAATTTGATTAATAGATAAATTATCCTAAATAGAGAATTTTCCCAATATGCTTAGGTTTGACAACGTGCGGCAAGACATTATTCACTTTCAGTTTTAGAATTATCAATTGTCCACTGTAATTTATTGATACAATTATATAGAAATTCATAAGGAATGTTTCTATGTCCATTAAGATTCCCTTTCAATACTCAGGGTTGTTGATGTTGGAAGTAGAATTGCATGCAGTGTAACTGCAATTGGGGAAAAAGCAAAACAGCTGGCCTCCTTCTACCAGTCATGTCAGATTGTACAAGTGTGAAGGCCGTGGGGTCCTCTAGCAGTTGTTCAGTGGCAACTCCTAGCAGTATATTGGCCATGCTGGTTGGTGCCAATGAGATGTATAGGAAGTCTTTATTGTCCACCCCTGCATATGTGGTGCAGTGCTCTTCGGGCTGCTTAAAATCCTAGAGGAACAATTAACATGATATGAAAATATTTTTGCCATTTAATTAATTAATTAAATCACAGGGTGGTGGTTGTGGGGAAAATGGGAGGAAGAAGGAGTATTAAGTATGTTTGCTGTCTTAAGTTATTTGTAAAAAAATTATAAAGGCGGGATACAAGATAGATGAGAGAGAGAGAGAGAGAGAGAGAGAGAGAGAAGATGATGATATAGCTGGCTAGACAGACAGATAGCTAGATAGAGATAGAAGATGGATGAATAGATTATAGAGCTAGAAGATAGATAGATTAGATAGATGATGAGAGAGAGAGAGAGAGAGAGAGAGAGATGATACATAGATAGATAGATAGATAGATAGATAGATAGATAGATAGATAGATAGATAGATAGATAGATGATAGATAGATATAGATGATAGACATAGAAACAAACATGAGCAAGAATGAAAATAGGTTTTGCACCAATAATAAAATATGAATATTATCCGAATTGTTTGTACTACAATACAATATGTAAAATATAGAATTAGATATCTCATGGGGTTTTTTCCCTTCATTTTCCAGATACAACATTCAGTGTCATACCGCTGAGTCTGCAAATGATATTCTGGTTCCATCTTTTGATGAAAAGAGAAAGCACTGTGTTTTCCAGGGCGATCTTTTGTTGTTCAGCTGTGCAGGGTCTCATCTAAACCATAAAAGGATCTGCCCTTGTAGAGACTATCTTAAAGGACAAGTTGCACTATGTAAAAACTGCCTATAGCAGGAAGTTAATGTGACTTTTCAAAGTGGCTTGGAGAGAGCCACACTGTGCACTTTGCTACTGCAGACAAAACAGTCATCGAAGAGCAGAAATCTGTCCTGAGAAAGGGCAGATAAGCGATTTAAATGTTTAGGAAAATAAACCTCAACTTTTTATGTTTTTTGTTTTCCGAAGTGAGCTACTTCCAGCCACAGAAATCTCTTTATTCAAAGACGTGACAAATCAAGTCCCGACAAGAGCTTGAGATAACATTGGGGCTTCTTCCCCAGTGACTCCTCATGATCGGCAGTTTGTCACATATCACTGAACAAAATATCAACCTGAAAGGATTGGATGGTGCAGAAACGGCTTAAGACTTGCCGTAGGTAGGCAAAATGGTGGTGCTGTTCCCGTCGACAAGACCAGGCAGCTGCTGAATAACACCACCACACTCTTGGTCACTTTCTGGCCTATCCCAGCCTAATTCAATGGACTTTCTCCAGCATTGCTGTTTTGAGACCGCCATTTAAGGGAACCCTCCAAAATAGGACTAGTAGCTGACAGACTGACGGATCCTTTAGGCTTGATGATGGGTTATGATCGTGGCATTAATCAGAGTTTGAATAGCCACATAAACACCCAATTTGTTTTTTTGTTTTTTTAAAAAAAAAAAACACACCTTTTCAACTCTATAATCCCTTTCTGACTTGTCCAAAGGTTTTGCTTAGGGTGTTAGGAATACTGTATAATCATTGGAGATAAAATAGTTTCACTGGAGCAATATTTTATTTCTTGAATTTGCTGTAAGATAGCAAAACAGTGTCTAAAATAATGAAAATAGATACATGGTGTAAGAGTTGTCTGCCCTGGTATCTTGTAACGATTTAAAGAGCAATTATGGCCTGCAAATAATGGTTTTATTTTCTGCAGCCCTTGTTAAAAAGTGGATGTGTAGAAATAGGCCATTTATTTTTTAAATTGCAATTAATCCAGAATATTGAACTTAAAACATTGTTCGTAGACAGGATATAAGCTGTTTCTTTTTTAAAAAATGCACAGTATCTTTTTTAATGTTTTTTTTTTTAGCACAACTGACACATATTTAAATGCACTGTTAGTGGGTAGGAAAATAGCATTGAATTGAAAATGAATGTGTTATCCATTTTTTTCAGCTAGGTTTGGATGCAGGTGGGGAGGGAGGAGACTCTTGGACCATTTGCAAAATCAAAACTATTATTTTCCTCCGTTGTAAACATTAACTGCTATTTCTACTGATAGAACGATATGCCTGCTTTTAATCTTTTGTAATTTATCAACTCATTACTTGATGCATTATTTCATATCTGAAGGTCATTGCATATCTCTTCACTTGCAAAAGACCACAAAAGAAATAGTTTTGAAGAAATTGCCAAGTTGAAGTTTTAAAGTCGATTTTTTTTTAAAAAAAAATCTGGTTAAAATAAATTGAAATCTGTCTGAGCATAGTATTTACGGAAGCCAGTTATTTATGTTAAGGGACATATTGCCAGATCTGAATAAAATTTGAATAAGAGAAATGACATTTAAAAAATGTTTACATTGTATATTCAGAAACACTCACTTTGTAACAAGAAATATATTACCTAAATTGAAACATGTTATGTGTAGAATTAAAAGTTACTAAGGATTAAACTTCAAAATTAGGATTCAGTGAATTGAATGTCAGATTGTAAACATTACTTTCTTGGTTCTGCAGAATGTAACTCTTGGGATCTAAGCATGTGTGTTTAAGTTATCAAACCTAGGTAATTTCTAAGGCCAAGAATTATATGTATGTATATCATGAGTTCACCTGAACCCACAGACTTAGCACTTCTAATTGCTGTAGCAGCAAAAGAATTTGATATTTGTGCTGTAAATACAACTTTGTTGATGTGTTCAAATTAATTTATCCTGCATAATGGTGGACTGCTTTAAGTCCAGTATTTCTTTTCCAGAAAATCTAACAATAAAGCACGAATTAAAAAATCCAGGCAAATTTTGCAGGAAAGAATGGAAATGATCAGAAATCAGATCTGCTTAGAATCTTTCCTTCAACATTATTGTGGATTTTATATTCTCATGCTGAATTGTGAACGTGTGCCTGTGTGTGTGTTTGTATTCATAAATTGCTTCAGAGAGTAATAATATATTAACATCCAAACAAACCCTAAAACCTAGAATGAGTTGCTGATTGGTCGAATCAATAATTATAGACCTTCATTCAGAGGTAATTTGCTAATTGATAGTCTTGTAGTTCAACATAGATATATACATTTGCTGAGAGAGAGAGAGAAAATGGTTGCAAGTTAAAAAATGACAGTTTTTGGAAAAGTAGAATTATTATAGTTATTATATTTTTGCAGTACTTGTATGATGTCATTGAGAGTAGGGTCAGATCCTCAATAGGTTCATTCCATTATTTCATAGTTTATTGAAGTTTTTTATGACAGTAAAATGGTGTTAATCCTTGAAGGAAAATTGTATATCAGGCCTTTCTGTTGGAATTACATATTTATTTACTATCCCGATTTGGTGGAATAAAAGCAGAAAGTTTCATTTTTGTCAGTACAGGCTAGATTGACCTCGCACTTTTTCCATGGAAAATGTCTATTAAAATGCAGATATTAACAAGTCTAGTTCCATTGAGCACTGTTATATAAGCTGAATATTAAGGGGTTTGTCCAATATGTCATTAAAAATTACACAGATTTATAGATGAACCTGTTAATTCCTTCTTTTTTCTTAAAATAGAAAATATAGAACCAACAGAAGGAATGTTGGGTGGAAGACAAGCAGAACTACAACAATTTCATCGTGCAAATTTAGGGCTAGATTATTAGAAATAAACATGGGTGAATGAATTGGATTGGGATAAAAAAATAATATGAAAAGATTAATCCTAAACTATAAATCTTCATGTGTCAAGAACATTATTTTACAAATTTCTTTGAACTGATATTTTTAAAATCTATGAGATTACCAAAACCTGAGATAAAGCATTTGCATAATTTATTTTAAAAATAACATTGAGTTTGCCTTTGAAAAGAATGAATACACTGTTTAAAAATGCCAATAAAAACCTCATTTATTTCATATACTCAAGTTGATTTGTACATCTATCTATAGCTCTGTCTCGAATATATTTTATATAGTCTCTTATGTAATTCATCAATACACTTGATAGTTGTGGGTTGCGTTTGATTTTTCCATGATGGTATCTAACCAGAGGTGGGTTCCTGCCGGTTCAGACCGGCTCTATAGAACCGGTAGCTCTGACTCCAAGCCGAGAGAGAACTGGTTCTCTGTATCCGTGAAAGTAGGCCCGCCCCTGGGTTATACTTACCTTTATCTCTGCTTCCGAAGCTCTGCTGATCCGGGGGGGGGGGCAGATTGAATTGCCGCTCCGCAGCTGTTTTCCGTTTGCCTTGCCTAGTTTGCAATGCGAAAGTGCTTTTTTAAGTACTGAGCATGCGCAAAGGATCATTTCCAGGAAGGGACGCACGCGTGCAAGCGACGCGCGCACAAAACGTGCACTTCCATCGCGATGCGAACTGGTGGGGAAGGTAAGTAGAACCCACCCCGTATCTAACCTGTTAATATTGGTGCCTTTATTTTTTATAAATTGAATTTTCAAAAATGGCTAATTGAAATGTGAATATTAGAACTAGATTTGAGGAATAATAGATATAATAAAAATTACTCATCTGGGTTTCAAAGAGGGTTTTCTGGAAGAAGAAAAAAGAGAATATTGTACACCCAGCACCAAAAATACAACATTGCTTATTGATGTGTGTGCTTGAAGGGATCTCGGCATAATGAATTTCTTAATGCACTATTCGTACCACATGTTAGAAAACAAAGAAACAGAAGATATCCCAGCTGATTTTCTATAGGCTTTGGCAGGGATTATATTAAAAGTTCTAAGTGGAAAATAAAAGACCAGTGTCAGTCAATTCCAAATATTAAATGGTAGGGAATCATGAACTGCATTTAAATGAAGACCAATATGTGCACCCTCATAATCATGCTTCGTGTTCTCAATTGATGTTATTTTAGAACACTGGGAATTTAGGCGAGACCATAGGTCTTATTAGATACTGATGGTGCATACACTTCGATTTCATTGTTCTGTGCTTTTGTAATAGTTTTGTGCTAGATAACCCAATAACTCAAACAACTAACAGAATAACAGAGTTGGAAGTGACCTTGGAGGTCTTTTAGTCCAATCCCCTGCTCAGGCAGGAAACCCATTTCAGACAAATGATTGTCAAATCTCTTCTTTAAAACCTTCAGTATTGGGACATTCACAATTAGGGAAAACCACAGTGTGCTTTATAAAAGGAAAAAGAAATGACCACCCAAAATCTGAGCAACTTTTGGCCTTCCAGATTCATTTGTTTTGTTTCAGTGACGTTAACATGGAAAATATATATGTCACAATCCCTGGTCAGCGTTACTTAGAGGATCATTTAAAGCAGGGCAATCCAGCCCTTGACAACGCCAAATTATTTCCCGAATACGCATGGGTGATTGACAGTATAGTTCCTAAGTGCCATATATTGTTACCAGTTCTTAAATCCACTCAACGTTGTAACTGAAAAATAGGAAAGGACTCCAGTAGTACTTACACTAAATACACTATTGAAAATGTGTCACATTAGCTATAAAATAGATACCTTTTCCTTCATGTATTTAACAATCAATACTCTGGGTGAGTTTTAGAAGACCTGAAACTGAATCATTTCTTTGTAATATACGTTTGCATCCAAATGTTGACTTCAGAAATTTCTGGAATGCATGCAACTACATTTAAGCAAAATCATCTTTCCACAGGTAGGTAGGTAGGTAGGTAGGTAGGTAGGTAGGTAGGTAGGTAGGTAGGTAGGTAGGTAGGTAGGTAGGTAGGTAGGTAGGTAGGTAGGTAGATAGACAACCCAGTATAGTTGGAATTCTTGATTCTGGGCAGGCACATTTACTAACCCTGCCTAGATTTTGAACTGAAAATTTACATTGCAATCACGTTTCTTATTACAGTGCACAGATTTTCTAATGCAGACTGTAAAATACTTCTTAAAAGTTATGATTGGCTCCAAATGTAATTTATATTGCTAATAGTTACAAACTATTTTGTCATTGCTCAGTTGGAGGCCAAGGTTAAAGTCCATGATAAGTTTCATGGTATAGTGCTGATGTACTGGTAGTCCTCGACTTACAACCACAATTGAGTCCAGAATTTATGTTGCTAAATGAGAAATTTGTTCAGTGAGTTTTGACTCATTAAATTAGTAACACGGTTGTTAAGCAAATCTGTCCTCCCCATTGACTTGGCTTGTCAGGAGGTCGCAAAAGATGGGTCACATGACCCCAGAACATTGCAACCGTCATAAATATTAATCAGTTGTCAAGTATCCAAATGTAAATCATTTGACCATGGGGATGCTGCACCGGTCATTAAGTGTGAAAAATGGTCATAAGTCACTTTTTTCAGTACCTTTGCAACTTTGAACGGTCACTAAATGAACTGTTGTAAGTTGAGGACTACCTGTACTGTGCTCTTTCTCAATAATTTAGCACTTCTAAATATCAGTACTATAAACCTTGATTTGATAATGATTGCTAGTATTAATTTGTTCTTCGTATTTAACCCAGAAACATTAGAAAAGCAAGCGTGATCAAATAACAAATTGCAGTTCCATTAGCGAAACAATATATTAAGTGAACTGGGCATAAATACGCTAATCCAGAAATGCAGAATAGAATATGCTACAAATATTAAATACAAACATACATAAACTGAGGATATAAAGTTATTTAGTTTGTGTATCCAGATAGTAAAGAAACCAACTTTGATAGGAAAACCAAATTGCCCAGTATTTTCAGTGAAGACAGCAACTCATTGCTTGCACCCTGGGGTAAATGTCTCCTTGTATCCTTTTCCAAATTGACTGTCAGTGTCTTTTGTTCTTGGTTTTGTAGTTTGTTCAACTCTGACATGTAAAACACCTAATAATTCATAATATAAAACCATGTGCTACAAAACTTCTCCATAGCTTGTTTGCCACACAGCCCATTCTGTTTAAAAATTTGTTAAGGCTGCCACTCATCTGGAGAACTGAAGTCGTAGACTGCAGGGGAAGGGAGAATCTGCTGTCATACTTTTCCCTTTAAGAAATTTGTTAATGGGATGACATTATAGTACAGTTCATTCATTCCATCTTCTGTGTGCCTGAGCTCATCTCCATTACTCTATTAAAATTCAATTCCCAGCCTCCTGCACAGGAAAGGTCTCATAATTGTTCGTATGATATTGTGAATCTGCTTGCAAAGTCTACAATGATGAGACAAACACACATCTTGCTTTAAAGTGGCTTTATCCTTTTTTTCAGGTAATAATTTTTTTAATTTGTATGCTGCCAGACCCTCAACAACTCTGGGTGGCTCTATCAAATAAATTACAATGAAAATCAATAAAAGAAAACTCTTTAAAAATGGCAAGTGCAATGAAGTGAGAACTGGATGAAGCAATTTGGAAGAACCAAACAATGTAAATAAGTAAATATGTATAAATTGAAGAGGATCCAGTTTATTTTTGCTCGATTCTTCCATGTAAATATGTTCAAAGAAGGAATCATAAGAAATTCTAAGAATTCTAGAATTAGCATCTATCACAGCAACTATGGGGGGGGGGAAATTTGCATGGAAAGAATGATTTGGGAATTATATGTTATGTACTTGATTAGATTGCATGAGTTGCTAGTGCCATCTATCCAATATTATTTTCACTTCCTCGAACTTAAATATTAAAATTGAGAGCAGCTCTAATAATACTTCACAGCAGAAGTGAAGATTATTCTTCAAAGAAAAAAACTAGTGAACGTAAAGCTCTTCATGTGAATTTAAGAATTCCATTTTCAAAAATATACACTCCTGGGTTTTTCCCATGTCTAACTTAAGCAGGTGCAAATTCCCACATCTGCTTATTCTTGCTAATCACTTGTCTGCATAATACCTCAATAAATCTAGCTGCAGTGGGAGAAAGCATCCAAAAACAGTCTCTGCGGGCATTAAATACATAGACGCCCCTCATTGTGAAGCCAGTGATAGAAATAAGGTAGATAGGCTTACTTTCACCATTCTGTTCAGCTAAGAACTGGGTAAATTTTTAGTACGTATTTTAAGTTCAACTGAAGCCACTCCAAAAGCACTTTAAAAAAAACCTAAGTATTTGGATTTATTTGCACATTGTGTCCTCAATTTTGTTCCAGAAAATTGTTGCCTGGAAAATATAGATTTGATCACAATAATTTTTTAAAAGTGAACACACAGGCTTTCATTATCACAAGGAAGCATCTTATTTTTCAATAAATTGTGTAATTAAGTTGTTTTCTCTATCTGTTCTATTCACCACTTAAAAGTTGCAAGAAGTTATTTACATTGTTAAACAATACCACTGGGACCCCCATGATGCTAATATTATCATGTAAGTCTACATTTAAATTTAACGATACATTGAATAACTTTGATTTTCTTAAAATGGCATCATGGGAATGTAACAATTGTAATAGTTCTAATTCTGTTGTGACTCACCTTTGCCTGCTCACTGTGATAATTGATGCTTATTGCACACTTGAGAAAACCGAGATGATACAGTTGTATATTTATATGCAAATAGGAATATATGCTGCTTGCCTATTCAGTCCAATTGTTTCCAACTTATCCATATGGATACTGCAATTGTTGATGTCAAAGCTGTTTTAAAAGTTTAATCTTTGAAATTTTGTGGCTGTCATAATATTGGAATTTGGACACCTGTTGTCCCTACAGTGGGTGCGAAGGCTCAGCTGTTAAAGACGCTGAGCTTGTCAGCTGGAAAACTGACAGCCCAGGTTCGAGACCAGAATACTACTGTGTGATGGAGTGAGCTCCCGTTCCTGCCCCAGCTCCTGCCAACCTAGCAGTTCAAAAGCATGCAAATGCAAGTAGATAAATAGATATCACTTCGGAAGGTAACGTGCTTCATATGCCTCAGTATATAGTCATGCTGGCCACATGACCCTGGAAAGGTTGGCTCTCTCAGCTAAGAAACTGAGATGAGCACTGCCCCCTAATCTTGGACATGACTGGGCAGGGGAATCCTTTACCTTTACGTCCCTTACATCTTCATGAACAATGTTGTTGACTCTCGGTTCATGAAGATTTGTGAAAGTTTTAAATGGCCATGTAGTCATCCATACTAAGTCAAAGGACTAGTGATGCTATAGCCTATACTATACATAGTCTACTGTACTGCATAAGCTTTTGGTGGATCATGACTTGCTTTGTCAAAATACACAAAAATGCCTTTCATGTAGTAATACATTTGTTAGCTTTTAAGTTGCCAGAGGGTTTAATCCAGCCATCAAACCCTCTGGAAAACTCGGTAAATTAATGAGCTGTTAGCTTAACTGCCCCTCTGCAAAAAGTTATTTCTATGACCACGCCAAGATACATACTGGTTTTGGATCATGTTCAATGCATTTATTTCAGAAGACTGCATGGAATAAAAAACATTACCACAAGGCTGGACACTTTTTGTCCGAGGTGATGAAATGTACTGGAGAGATTAGTATTCCTATGGAAACACCTTCAAACAGGTAATTGAGATTGCATTGCATCCGATTCAATGAAATGAAATGAAATAAATATTCCTTCTATCAGTTTCTATTTGCATTTCCACAAAAATACATTCACCGAAACATGGCATATAGAAGCAAGAAACCAGTAAATGGCAGTAGGGGGTGTTATTAAAGATGTCAACTGCAAATTTGATGCCCCTCTGCAAATCATTATTCCACACCAATATACATACTTCCAATAAACTTTTCACTTTTTGCCAGATATAAAATTACTTTGTCCTCTTTACAAATGCACCATTTTCAAACTAGTGGAGTTAATAACACATGTGGATTAAGCAGTAAACTTCAGAATATAATTTACTTAACCATATGTTAAATTTGTGCTAAAACATTCCACCTACAAAAAATGACAGAAGTAACCTGTCTATGGGAGGTGCTTCTGTACAGGAAGACTTTCAATTTAATGTACTATATACACCGCTTTTTTAAAGGTTAGTTATAGGTCCTTTATAAAACAAGAAACATTTTATATATTATACAAGATGGGAAATGGATTCTGTAATCCAGATGTTAAACAACATAAAAT
This sequence comes from Thermophis baileyi, assembly GCA_003457575.1. NCBI lineage: Eukaryota > Metazoa > Chordata > Lepidosauria > Squamata > Dipsadidae > Thermophis > Thermophis baileyi. The sequence goes on from QLTV01004146.1 coordinate 2,175,952, forward strand.
GAGTGAGGACGTGAATATCTATACAAAAGCCTAACTCTTCATAGTTAGAAAGAGTCTACATTACTGTCAGAATGGAACCATGATTTCCACAGGACACCCGTGTTTTTGCCAGACATACTGCTACATAAGTGCATACTATAAATCAACACATTAAACCTCAATCCTTTTTTGGCTTTTAACTGTACATGAACACTTTGTGCTTATTTTGACTGTGCAGCTTAATATGTGTTGCTTGATATATATATATATAGAGAGAGAGAGAGAGAGAGAGACAGAGAGAGAGAAAGAGGGAATGGGGAGAAGGAGAGAGACATTTTAAATACTTTAATAAAACTATGAAATTAAACCATGTCCTAAAATTTGGGAGATTGAGCAGCTGAGGGGGTGAATTGCACTTTTTACTGAAACTGTGGCATCTTGTAGGAAGAAAATACTTCATATTTTCAATACTGAATCAATCAAAATAGCAAGTCTGACCTGTTGGTAACAGTGTGTAAAACACCCTTCCCTTGACGAGACACTAATGAGGTGCTGCCCTTCATCCATTGTGGATTTTAGGAGTAACAGAACTAAAAGATTAGTCCCTTTTCCTGGGGAAACTCAAGCTCCATGGTATCTGTCTCTAAACAGTCACAGTCAGACTGGGACTCTTCTTAATTTGGCCCCTTTAAATGGGCAGCTGTCAAGTGACTTGAGAGACCTGATCACTTAAACATGTAGCAAAAAGGATTAGAAGTCTTATTCATTTCTATTGCAGCTTGCTGGATTTGGGGGAGCGTATGCCAAATGCAATTGCAGAGATCTAAGCAGTGCATGTATTTGCCTATTTGTACAGATTGGTTCCCCCTTGAATGATGATGCAAAAATAATATGAACAACAGCAAAATTCAATCTTGCAAGTAGGACTGGCTCCACTTGCCAGGATGTAGGATGTTTTCAAATCCTGCAAAATGTATTCAGTCCAATAGCTGAGTTGCCTTCATTCAAACATTTCATAATGACGTGTTTGCCGTACACGGGGAACCATATCCATAAGCAGCCTGAAAATAAAAACAAGCCCAGATCAAGGGCAACAGTTATACATTGCAAAGATCCAGCCATAAATTTCTGCATGTTTTAAAGCATTCTATCCCCAAAACAGGAAATTAATGAGAGGTCTTTGGTCTCTGAGCTTGATTTTTTTTCCCATGCAGACATTTCATTACCCAACTAGGCAACATCATCAATGATGTTACATTAGTGACATTATCCATTATCCAACTTGGTAACATCATCTCTCTTTTTTTATTATTATTTTATAACATATAAAAATTCCATTTTCAGTTAGTGCATTGGGTACAAATAATTTTAGGAAATAATAATCAAAGTGTTTACAACAATGTTCATTGCATTGGTATTAATTCAATAATAATAATAATAATAATAATAATAATAATAATAATCCATTTTAACAAATCTCCCTTATATTAGTCTTTTTCTTATATTTCCATGTTTCTAACTTGTTTTTATTAGCTAACCATTGATAAAATAAGTCCCATGTCAAAAAGTATTCAGTTTCTTCCTTTCCCTTAATTGTAAGTGTTAACCTATCCATTTCTGCACATTCTAATATTTTTTAAATTACATTTTCCTCTGCAGGGATCTCTTCACTTTTCCATTGTTGTGCAAATACAATTCTAGCTGCAGTTAGCACATGTAAAATCAAATATGCCTTTATCATACTTTTCCGATAAAATGCCCAACAAAAATATTTCTGGTTTTAGATCTATATGTTGCTTTATCATTTTTTTCAAACCATGTGTGTATTTTTGTCCAATATTTTTTTGCCTTTGGCTATGTCCACCACATATGATAGTACGAACCAGGTGTCTGATTGCATTTCCAACACTTCGCGGACATGTCCTTAAACATCTTTGCCAACCTTGTTGGTGAAAAATACCATCTATAAAATATTTTATATAAATTTTCTTTATATGCAGTTGACATCGTTAATTTATAATTTCTATCCCACAATTTCTGCCATTTATCCAGTTTGGCAACATCATCTCTGATGATGTTAACTTGCTGGGTAATGAATCGTCTGCAAAGAAAACCACCAACCTTCAGAGAGGCTCCCACAGTTCAACCCTGAGCTACAAATATTCTTTTCTATTGGTAATAGAACATTACATTTCAATCAATATAGCTTTTTGGTAAGAATATAATAAAGTCACAGTAATTAAACATATATGTTCCACAATTGGTGCTTTCCAGACATTACATGATTGATAGTCACACTGGATGAAATAAGTTAAAAACTGTAGCAATGTTGTCAGATATACAGTATGTATATAAGATCAGAAACCCATATAATGTTGTACCCTGCTTCTCTCATTGACCAGTCAGGCACCTTTGGAAAAACTATATATATATATATATATAAAGATATATATATATATATATGTGCAGCATTGAATAAATGGCACATGGGAGAGACTCCTTGCCACAATCATGGAGCAACATTCAAATGTAAATGTAAAATGATTTCTTTTTAAAAAAAAAAAGGTTTCACTCACTTGGCACCATAGGCAAATATTGTAAGTCCAATCAGAACTCCTATACTTCCATCCAGGTACCAAACAGAAGCATTGTGCTTAAAAACTTCTGCACTCAGGAGGATGGAAAAGCCCATAATTCCTCCTACCAGAGAGTTGAAACCTACAATGAAATAAATTAAGATTAGGCCCTCCTAGCAAGAACAGGGGAAGTCAAGAAATAGCCAATGTCAATGGATGCAAGATTTGTACACTGTTATGCCTGAGCTCAGGACCCCGGTGCTGGCTAGCAGAATTACAACTCCCCAAAGCTTTAAAATGTAGCCTGTGACTAACCAAAACCCACTTCAGAGAGGGTTTTTTACAGCTCAGCAACCTAATCCACCATATCATAAATCTTTGTTGTCCCAATTCATACACTGAGGTTCCTATTAACCCTTTAACCGTCCTCATCCTTTGCAACTGCTGCCTTAATACGGCCATCCATGCAAGGCTATGGAATTGGAAGTCTTGTTTTTTAAATAGCCAGTTGCACCCCAACATAAGGCAAAACCATTTATTCCATCAGTGCTGCTGCACTAGAGTTGAGTTCTGGGTCTTTAAGGCAGGGCAGTGTCAAATTCTGTGGACTGCATTTGAATTAATACCGACCATCTGCTTTCTAGAAGCTGGAGCCGTAACTTCACTAACTCTGCAGTAGATCCAATCCTGCAGGGACAACATGACAGCTATGCAAATATGGCAGAGGAGGAAAATGAAGCTTGCTGCCAAGGAAAGTCTATTCAGTTTTGTAAAACAAACAAACAGCACATTCATGCTGGCTGTAGATGGGGGTTAGAAAACACACAGCCCCAACAGCAGAAACATGGTGTGGCAAGAAGGAAAGGCTAGCAGGGTTTGATATTTCATCAGTGTTTATAAAATAATTGCTTGAACTCATTATTGACAGAAAGGCTACTGACAACCCAAAGGTTGTACTTTTGTGTTTTTTTTTTATCAATTCTCTTTCTTCCATCTTCCAATGTTCTAGTTTACTTTATTGATTAGCACTTGGGCCATATCAAAGTGCAGAGTTCCAGACACAAATTATTACTAAAATCTGATAAAAACAATTTAAAATCTTCCAATAAACATCCATTCCATTCCTACAAGATGCTCCCAATTCACCCCCACCCCAGAAGCAAATGTAGAATAGAATAGAATAGAAAATAATAGAAAATAGAAAATAATAGAGAATAGAATAGAATAGAATAGAATAGAATAGAATAGAATAGAATAGAAAATAGAATATAGAATATAGAAAATAATAGAGAATAGAGAATGTGAGCGCACATGCAGCATCACAAAACACGGCAATTCGCTCGTGCGCACCATCCACACATACGTGCGATGTCAAACAACACAGGCAATTCGTTTGATTAGTTTCTACCCATTGTTTCTTGTCCTGCCCTCAGGTGCTTTGGAGAATAGCTTGACTTCCTCTTCTTTGTGGCAGCCCCTGAGATATTGGAACACTGCTATCATGTCTCCCCTAGTCCTTCTTTTCATTAAACTAGACATACCCAGTTCCAGCAGCCGTTCTCTATATGTTTTATCCTCGAGTCCCGTAATCATCTTTGTTGCTCTTCTCTGCAGAGTCTCAACATCTTTTTTACATCGTGGCAACCAAAACTGGATGCAGTGTTCCAAGTGTGGCCTTACCGAGGCATTATAAAGTGGTATGAACAGTTCATGTGATCTTGATTCTATCCCTCTGCAGCCTAGAACTGTTAAATTAGTCAGTTCTCACTCACAGCGATTCAGGCTCAAACATCACATACAAGGTTTAACCAGCAGGAGAGAGGGCCCTATATGGCCCAAAAGGGAACAAATGGGCACATTGAATATACAATGATTGGGGGGAGGGGAAAGAAGAGAGAAGGAGAAGTGGGGGAGGTTTTAATTTGTGCTTTTGGATTCTCAAGAGACACCAGAGGGATTCTCCAATGGTGATAATTGCACCCAAGAGCTCCATAAGAGTTCATGAGGAATTCCATACTCCACCGAATCCCCCATTGGAGTTGTGAATGCTAGGCAGTGACTAATAACAACAGAACTCTAAAAAAATAAAACTGAAAATAATGGTCATATTTCAGCTCTGTTCTTCAACTTCTGGCCATAAGATGTCAGCCTGATCACATCTCTCCCCCACATCCATAAACCCAGATTAGCCACAATCTGATATTTATTAAATTTAAACACCACCCACCTCACTGCCTAAGCGACTCTGTTATATGATTAATTCCTTTGACACTCCCAGGTATCACCTCTCCCCACTATGACATTCTCTCTCATTCTCATTCTCTCTCTCATTCATTCTCTCTCTCTCTCTCTCTCTCTCTCACACACACACACACACACACACACATGCATATGGCCCTTTGGTTTAAGGCAAGTGATTACAATAAAAATCCTCTAAAATTAGCAACATTCCCTCTATTGGCCCCAGAGATGCTCTTCTGCAGCATAAGTCCAAATAGGTTATTTATCTCATCAATGTTAATTAGGCTTACTGAATAGCTTAATTGACATGTTTAATGGACTTTGTGAACTTCACGGACATTTTAAATGCATTTCTCCAGAAGCAACTGAAAATGTCAATTCTATAAAGACAGAATTAAAGCCTTATTGGAACTAGTAGCATATCCCAGATAGACTGAGTGGCATATACATGGGGACTTTATATGCCACGACAATCATTCTGAGACCGCCCCAACATCATCTTGAAATTATACATGTGCCATCTCAAACTTATATATGTGCCATCTATTTACATACAACACAAAACTTCATAGCAATCAAAGTGAAAGCCACTTTTTCAACATGTCTACCGGTATGTAATCACCAGGAGCTGAGTTTGACTCGAAAGAGACTTTAAATTTAAATTAAGAATTTTGTACGCAGAGATTACCCTATTTTTAATGTCTTGTGAGTGAGATCTTCATTTTCCAGAGATTCTATTCTATTCAATCTAATGATGCAAAATTAAAGAAATCTGGGCTTAGCTATATTTAACTAAAATAGGTTAAACACATAGACAGCAGACTAATTACACAGTTCACTCCTTAATTTTGTTAATGGGAAAAAATAGCAGCAGTGCAATTATCACAAGCATATAATTAAAGGAAGAAAAGGAACATTCTCAGCTATTTGCAAAAACCAGAAGTCTGTTTGCTTGTAAGCTCAGAAAATAGGGAGATGCTACAGTATTAGTAAAGGGTCTAACATGAATATCAAGAGGGTTTATTTCTATTTACTAAATTAGTTTTTTCCATGTAGAACTGTGCTTAAAAACAACAGAATATTTGTCCCACTTCTATTCTTCTATATGTTGTAAGGCAACTCTTATTAACCAGATCCGTAGTTTTTGCCAATAGTCAAATTAAATAAAAATTCACATCAGAAAAGGATTTTCTAATATTATATTATATATTTTGTAGTAATGCCTATGGCTCTACAGCACTTGGGAGAATCAATTTAAATCAGATAAATGAATGTTTGCAGCCGCCCGTGTCCAACATGGCATCTATTTCAGAAACAGACTTTTCAGACCGTACCACAGACTCTCTAAATTTCAACTCTGTCTCCAACCACATCTCCCACTCCTAAATTTTGTTAATTGAGGGATAATCAAATACTGCTGAAAGCTCCAGCAGGGTTAATACTAATAAATCCATATTTATTGCAAGAACTTTATGGGCTGAATCACTCTTTCAATCTGTTTCCTTCTCCATATCTGTCTATGATTATTTGTATTTATTTCACATTTCTGTACCACCATGTCCCTCAAAGAGGAACTCTCTTGGAAACTACCCCAGGGAGCCCTTTGTACATGAAATCTCTTCTGACCCAGCTCCCCAAACACGACAAACCCTTTGACGTGAACTCAAAAGATTCCTTTATTAGGAATGCCGGCAGCCCCGGCAAAAAGTTTATCTCACAGGCTAACAAATCGGGCCGGAAGATGAATAGTTGTCTGCCACATCTATTCATCTCTGCCCCCTGCCTTTTATCCCCAGAGCTAGGGTGGGGCCTCGCTAACAGCAGTGGCTCTTCCTTCCCCAGGATCGGCCCACTGCTTTCCACTGCTCTCCTCTGCCTTCTGCCGCGTGTCAGGCACTGGACCCAGCTGTTTCTCCTCTTCTTCATCAACCACCTCCAGACCTGAGGGCTGTTGACTCTCCATCTGAGGGCTGATGGATGGCCCAGGCTCCGCCTCTGTCCCTCTCTCTGCCAGCTCCATTCCCTCTTCCCCCTCGGAGCTCTCAGTTGCCCTGATGCTGACCCTGACTCCCATGCCTCCTCCTCCTCCAATTCGGCTGCTGGAGGGGCCGGTGGCCAACAGGCCACAACAAAATCAGAATGCTGATTATAAGCCTAAATAGCTTGGGGTTGAGATATTTGAAAAGTCAAGACCCCTTAGTCAACCTGTCCATAATTTATTTAAAAGCATCAGAGCCTCTGGCATTGTCTACCAAATAGTAAGTCCAGTTTGGAAAATATTCAGACAGAGCATTTTTAATAGCAAAACCATGACTCTAGAACACAGGTGTCAAACTCGCTGCGTCACGTTGCCGTCACGTGACATTTTGTGACATTTTCCCCTTTCACGGATCTGGGGTGGGCATGGCCTGCGCGTGACGCCGCTGGCTCGCAATTTGACACCGCTGCTCTAGAACAGTCTCAAGGTAAGACTGGCTCCTTCACTGGTCAGTTTTTAACATGCAATAAAGACACAGTTGGATTTTTAACTCTATGATGCGGCATCACTCTCTAAATTCTAATGCTAATTCTCAAGTGTTATTTTGTTTTCTGATCAGCCTTAATTTATATTTCATTATACTTTGCCCCAGATGAGTGGTAGAGCGGGGATAAGATTTATACATTTAATTAAGTAAGAAGACATGCTCTTCTTGTATAATATGCTGGAAACCATCAGGGAGCCAGAATAATAGAAAAAGTATCAATTGAATAGATCTTACTTCCCTAAAGGTGTTAGAAAAGACTTGAATTCATGTCTCCGGAAACCTGCCCCAAATTCATTAGCAGCAAAAGCTTCACAGATTTGACAGGATTAGACCAGATTTACTGCGGAACACCAGAATCAAGCCTTCTATAGACAACAGTCTGAACTTTCTAATCATAGAACTTTCTTCCTGCCCTTTCAAATCTATGAACTGTTGGCCATTCTTGCCTGGCCTTGCAAATAGAAGACATAAAGTTCTGTAAGTTGACATAAAGAAAGTTCCAACTGAAGTGTCCTAACATAAGGTCACCTTAGGTTATGGAGAAGGAGATGGGTTACAAATACTCCAAAATGTCCAGTTGGGCGATTATCATATAGAGCTACAAGAGTTTTTCCTTCAAAGCAACGTATACATTTATTAAATAAATAAATCGTGAAAGGAATAAGGAGCATAGAGCTGGTCAATGTGTCACAGATTTTCTCATACCCAAGTGAAGGGAGATCCTGTAAAATTTGAATCAATAAGAAAGGAGTCTCCCTTCTAATTTCCAAGAGTCTCAGGGCTGATGTCAAATAAGGGGGCAGAGTTTTCTGGGTACAGGATACCGTGTTTCCCCGAAAATAAGACCCTGTCTTATATTTTTTTTGAACCCTGAAATAAGCGCTTGGCCTTATTGCCATGCACTCAAAAGCCCGATTGGGCTTATTATCAGGGGATGTCTTATTTTGGGCGAAACAGGATAGTACGGAAGCATGGTCATCTGGTAGGAAGTATTCTGATTTGCATTTCTGTTAGAGAATTCAGTGAAGATGTCCATAGTGCCAAAGATGTATTTTTCAGGTTCTGTGGTCTAACAGTAGTGATTAAATATTGATGTTCAACTTGGGTATGTCTGAGGAACTTCAAGCTTCACACTGCTATCTGCCCAAATATCAGTAAATATCTGAATCTCTATACATCAGGATTGGTAACCTAAAAATGTAATTGATACAACAGCCCTGTGAGATAATGGCCGTGCCAACTGAATTAAATTATTTTGAAATTTATTTCTAAACAACTTGCTTGTGTGTTAAAATTTGTTATTGGATTACAACTTGTTTCACAGATTAACTTTCCAATGCCTTGCAAGGCTCCTGAAGAATTTTTTCATTTTCATTTGGAGTAGGAAACTTACTGGACCCTTCATAAATATGATTACTCTTGCCCATATCGTTTGGGAATTCTCTTGATGCATTCAATTACGCTAGTACCTGGTTAAAGACCACACATTGTAAAAAAAAAAAAAATTAAGCCTATAATATGGACTTGCTTTGTACATGCCTGAGAGACACAGTAAAGTAAGAGTGAAATTATGCCAGTTAACCTCAGACGTAAGTCTCACTGAGTTCAAAGGTTGCTTCTCTCAGATGAGTAAAAATAGGATTCTACCTTAATTTGTCATGCAGAGAAAACACATCTTTTTATTTTTCACAAGAGATACATCAGTTGATGCTTCTTTCCAAAATTTGCAGAGGAAAAAAGAAAATGTCACCAGAATTAAAATTCCCAGTGAGAACTATTAGTCATTGTTGCTGAGAAACACAATAAATAATGTTGGCAACATGGAGAAAATTCCATGATCTTTATAAAATCATAGATGCAATATTATTTTTCAAGGATTATTCTATTGTTGCTGTTACTAATTTTATTTATTTATTTATAAAAGTTATAGGCTGTCCATCTTATCTAAACATAATTCAGTTCCAAACCATAAATATAGTTATAATTTGCAGGTAAAGAACCCAGTTTTTAAATTTGTGCTAAGGGCTTTTTTATCCAAGTCCTATTTTAAAAGCATTTTAATTTTAAAAGTGAAGGTTAGTTTAGCTACTGGCTAAGGAAAAGTACGTGTATAAGTGTGTTGTATCAATTGAAATAGTAAAACACAGATTTCTGACAATCCCATCACTGCACACATTAACATGATTTAAGAGTGATACAAACTACAGTGTTCCTGAAGTCTGAAAAACAACAACAAGCAAAAGACAAACAGCAATTCCAGGCAAAATGCAGGTGGACAATTATTATTGAATCTAATAAAATGTAAATGCTTAGGGTTTGTTTGTTTGTTTTTTTAAAAAAATGTCTACATTCTGGCCAAATGTTGAGTGTGAAAAGTCATTTCGATTCCTACAATAAATTTTGGTACATTGTTTTCATTTGACTGAATGATTCATTGAAACATTTTATCTGGCTATTTCGCTTCAAAGTTTATTTTTCCCTGTATTTATTTATTTAGACAAACTGTTAGTGGCTTTAATCATGATCATAATTTTAGAGCAACAAGCAACAGGATCAGGTAGTCCCTGGATTATTTCGGTGCATAATGTTTGCTTCTAAATCCATTAATTTTTCAAACAGGTTAGAGAACAAAGGGCTCAGTGAACTCAAAAAGTTAACCAAATCTGTTATACATATATTAACCAAGTCTCCTCTCTGTAATTTCATCCAATCACACAGAACCTTCACTTACCTCTACTTCACTAGCCTTTGATTTAATAATATCAAGAAAAAGAGATACCTGTTTGCTACTTACCATCTGTTAACAATGCTCTACTTGTAAGCACCTTCCCCAACATAAATTTGATCACTGCTAAAGCAGTACAAAGGATTCCACTTAAAATTGAAACACTGTATAGAAAGTCATCCTGAAAAAGAAAAGGGAAACATTCTATGCCATTTTGCCACATAATTCAAATAATACACTTAAAGATGGAATAGTTCTGAATCAAAGTTCGCTAAGATTGACTGATTGGTTTTATAACATATATAAACTCCCCCATTCTGGCAGACCTGGGTAGGATACAAAGATAAAATAAAAATGGGGGAAAAAATTACAAACAATTACCAGCAAATGTCCTAGGTGTCCTTAAAATACTTTGTCTAATTTAAAGCCCAAATGTATGCTAGGGGGGAAAAAACCTGTTTTGGTTTCTTTACAAAACCTCAGCAGAGTCAGAGCTGTTGACACCCAGATTCACTTGTTAAATAGGCAGTTTTACAAACTGTATCTCCAGGAGGATTATTCCATAAAGTGGGAATCACTAGTTCAGGCCTCCTCTTGATAGTTGGACCAGATAAGCAAGATAAGGTAATTTATCCTTCTGAAAAAGGCAATATTTCCAACTAATCAAATTATGAAGTAATGTGTTCTTCTTTGGCATAGATTTTACGATATTTTACAATGATACAGAAGTATTATTAGGTGACTTCTTTCTAAATTTTTGTTATATTATATGATAATATAGTACTGCAAGAATTTTTGTAAAGCAGTGGCATTTAAGACATTACCTTAGATTTTTACTATTGTAACTGATTACATTTTGTTAGTCTTTGAAGGCTTTTTTTTCTGTTTCATTTGTTTTAGTTTTAAATCAGGGGCTAGCATTGTTTCTTAATTATTATTTAGTACTGTGTGATTTTCCCCCCCCCCCCATGAGTTACCTTTGTATTTTATCTATTTTTGGTAAACTTCTGAAAAAGAATAAAGATTAATAATATAAAACAAAAATAACTTTTAAGATAAACAACTAGCGTTAAGTAGGAGAATGCTATACTTTTTAGCAGCTGTCTGAAAGGAAACACCCAATCTCCCTGGAAAGCGAGATGCCTTGTTTTTTACTCCCTTCCTAGGTGGTGCCACACACAACCAAGCTAGCTTGATAAAGACTTGACCTCAGGCATGGGAGGAGGGGGAGCAGAGAGATGGTCTTTCAGATGAATATTTCAATAGAACACATCTCTGGGCCTCTGGAGGAAGCAAGAAAATTGATCTTTGTCTACACCTCCCCCTACACACACCCACAGAAATAATTCATATTCAGAGCCAGCAGTTGCAGCAAAACAGATCTGAGATCTTGGACGCTGTAGAGAGCAGCAGATCCAAGCCTCAAAAACTGGGAAGAAAGAATTGGTTCCCTATCACTTTCTTTCTGCCAGCCAGACCACAAGATGTCAGGGCTTTAGCCACTTTGGAACAGAAGGCTATGGAGAATGGGGAGGGAGAGAAGCATTTTGTGCCAAATGACACACCCGACAGCTGTCTAAATTTATGCTTTCCTACTAATTCTGTCTAACACAAAGGTACTCTGATTTTTCCGTTAATTGCGTTAAAAAATACTGCTACACGACCCCTTCATATTTGGTGATCAAAATATTATTACCAATTTGCAGCTTCGTGAAGTGCAAACCAAGGATTGAACAAAGAAGAGGAAGAAAAGAGAACACAAAAAGAAAGAGAATTCTGGTTTCTGGCCCAAAGGCTGTCAAACAAACAAACACACACACACCAGAATGTGTTCAATGAACTATTATTAACACTTCTGCATCAGAGCTGCTGACTGCAACACCTGCTTGCTTTTCCTAACTCTCTCTGCAAATATCTCACAGGTATTTCACACACACCAAAATTAAACCGGTCCTCTTTCTATTCGACTTTGGAAAATGAACAGACTGCGACGGAGTACGACTAAGGTCATGAAGTTCTGGAGAGTTTAAAAGCACCTCTCATCCAAAGATTTGATAACAGCCAAAGGATCCAATGCAGAGATGAGAATATAATGACAACAGGATCTGTCCACAATCTCTGGAAACAGTACAAGAGCCCTAGGAGTGAATTATTACTTTTCGAAATTAATTCACCTTCCAAAAATGATGAGACATATTTTAATACAGTGGTAAATGAATAAAATAATCCTAGCCATCTGCTGCCATATCCCTCAGGACCTTTCCTCTCTGATGCCACATATCTTCTTGATATTGCTTCTGAAAATCATTAAACAGGGCAACAAATCCATCGACTCGTATTGTTCATTGCTTCACTAGACTATTTTAATTAGAACAGCAGTGCTGAATTACAACCAGAGGATTAACATTTAAACACTACCATAATGAGAAAAATCATTTTTATTTAAAATAAATTTATTAACATTTTATATTTAAATAATATATAAATCTTATATATGCGCATGTGTCTATGATGTATATTTCTTTAAATACTTACATGTAAATATGCCTTTATTAGCCCTACTGTTTATTTGCATCAATGCATCGACTTTGAATATCATACAGCATCAAATCAATATAAAGATAGTCCTTAACTTATGATTGTTTGTTTAATGACAGTTTGAAGTTACAATGGTCTTGCAAAAAGTGAAGTTACAACCCTCGTACCACCCACTACAAACAAGGGGCAAAGTGCTTGGATTGCGATTGTTGCAGCATCTTGTGGTCATGTGATCACTATTTGCAACTTTCCCAGTTAGCTTCTGACAAGCAAAGTCAATTATGGAAGCCAAATTTGCTTAACAACAATTTAATAACCACGAGGGAGGGAAGACTTATGAATTCTGGGGCTAAAAAACACAAAGTTCCTGGAGCACCTGAAGATTCAAGTATAAAGTTCCTGGAGCACCTGAAGATTCAAGTTTAAAGATTCAAAGTTTAAAGGATTGTAAGTTGGAAGTTAGGTTAACCTAATATTTATTGACTGATGTGTTTATTTATTTCTACCCCACCTTTATTACAGATGGTCCTTGAGATACAACAGATCGCTTAACGAACATTCAAAGTTACAATAGATGCCGAAAAAGATATATGACCCTGTTTCAAAATTACAATGGCTGCAGCACCTGTGGCCATTCACCTTTATTCACCTTGATTACAGGATTGCCCCAGCACCCCCCCACCCTCCCCCCATCCCACCTGTCCAGAACCCACACATCCATCACCCACTGCACTTACCTTTTGAAGCTCTCCGGACCTCATATTGGGGAAGGAGGGGAGACCAGACAAACCGCTTCATTTTGCTGCCTTAACAAGGTCTGCATAGCACTGCAGCAGCTTCTGAATGCTGCAGAAATCTTCTGCAGCACTGTGCAAATCACATTAAAGCAGCAAAATGGATTGCTTTATTACCTGGCCGCATGGCACAATTCTGCAAGTGGTGGCTGTACCAAAATGAAATTCAGCTGCTGGAAACATGATGACTGCTTCCAGAATCATGCCACGAGACTATGCAATGAAGCAATCCATTCCAGCCCTCTGGAAAGCCTTGCAGCTCTTCAAAAGGTCAGAGAGGAGGAAGGTGTTTGGCCCGGGTGGGGTGGGAATCAGGCCCAAGTCCTGAAAGGACTCTCTGGGAGTGAGAAAAGGCCTCTTGGGACCCAAGGCATGGGAAGTGGAGCATGGGGCAACTCGGGGGTGGGGTGGGGAAGGCCTTGGGAAGGCCAGGGTAGGTGGACGTGGGCCTGTACTAGGCCTCCAAGGGTCTGAGGGAGCCCTCCTCTTCTTACTGGGATGGGAAGTTAGCTGAGCTGCTTCACATAACGACTGTTGCTACATTCAACTGTAATGGGCAGGCTCCATCACAGTCATATGTCAAGGACTACTTGTATTTTTGTAAATAACTCAAGGCAAAGAATATACCTAATCCTTCTTCCTCTTTCTATTTTCCCCATAACAACAACCCTGTGAGGAAGATAGGGCTGAATTTGAGTGACTGGCCTAAAGTCACCCAGCCGGCTTTCTTGCCTAAGGTGGGACTAAAACTCACCATCTCCTGTTTTCTAACCTGGTGCCTTAACCATTTAGAGCAAGCTGGCTTTCCAGTTGATTTCTACCAGATAGAAGTGATGAAAGATTTGTTTTGTGTCAAATATGTAAATATTTCTATTATATTTAACTTAAATTTTATTTTCATTGTAAACCTCGAAAAAGGCTGCATTTGTTTCTAACAATGGTTAGACAGCACTCATGGATATTCCATGGTTTGCTAGACTTGCTAAACAAAGTGACCCAAAAAGGAGCAAAAATGGAAAGGAGGAAAAAAATGATTTTATAAGCAGATTTTACGTTCTATTTTTTCATAAACTCTCACAGATGCTGGTTGCAAGGAAGATTCCATATGGTAGGGATGTACAATTTTGGCTTTCAGCACAAGACGGCTAAATATGCAACTGGGATAAATAGAAAGATATAAGTGGAACCAAGGCAAAAATTAAAGTTGGTTTAATTGATAACAGAATTAAATTATATAATAACAATGTTCATTTATCTGTTGTGTAATAAATGTATTGTTTTTCATTAAGGCTTTGTAGGTACAGAAGCAGAATAAAATTATTTTAAATATTTTTACTAAATTATTATTATTCTTAAAACATATCTTCTATTGAAAAAAATGGAAAACAAAATGTATGAATATTTATATTTAGGTGGATAGAAATAGAGAGAAATAGAGAGAAAGGTAAGACTTGGTTGCAAGAACAAAGGCAATAGTATAAAATAATATTCTAATTTGTTGGTTATATACTTTTTTTATCAGAAAATATTAAATATCAATGGGAAATCTTGCTAGCATCAATAATTACTTTTCTTCCAATAGACAGTATTTTGCAACCATGCTTAATTCTCACAAGGATATCTCTAGGGAGGGAGCTGCCCTCTATGTTGTTTCTCTCTGTGTTTGTGTGTTTAGCCTACGGATATTTTCCTTTTATATAAAATGATGCTATTTTTGGCTACTTCATCATCATTCCAAGCTTTCTGCCACAATACTTTAAATTTTAGGGAAAATCAGTGATAACCTTTCAAAAAAAGTAAAGACAAAAAATTCCCTGATCAAAAGACAAAAGGACACTAACAGATTTTTTAAAATACCTTCAATTCCATGCACATTTGGAAGAGAGATCATTTTTATTCTACATTACGCACTTATTGAGATGTATTATGAAATGTATTAATCTTATCATACATTGTGTCTTATTAGTAAATATATCTCAATACTTTCCTAGTGTACTGAGATGTATTTGCCAGAGGGTTGCCATGGAAACTATACAATAAAGATCAAACAAGATCAGCACTTGTGGTATCCCTTTGCTGGATGAAAAACAATTCCTAATAATTGTTTCATATAAGTCGCCATTGTGCCTAGATCAAGAATTACAGCTTCTTTGAAAGACTGGTTTATAAACAGTCTATAATTTTATAAAAGATTTTATAAACATAAAATCACATTTAAGTGGCAGAGAACCTACTATTTGAACTGTCTAATGCTCCTGCACAATGAATGGCAAGTGCTGTTTTCACGAAGGGAGAAGAAACATGCGTTTGAATATGACCAAATTGTGAAGTAGTAACTTTCAGCCTACATTCAGTCTTTAATGTTTAATTCTCAGACTTTGCACTGGGACACTTAAATGTTGTAAGGTGGAGAATAGTGAAACTTTAATTATAAAAATCTCTAAAGTCTTCTACAAGTGGGATCTACATTGAAAATCCAAAGCAAGTCTAACAATATCATGATGATCCAAATCCATGCTATTTGAGAGCCAGTTTGACATAGTGGTTAATGCATCCGGTTAGAAACCAGACGACCAAGAATTCTATTCACTGAATTCTATTAGACCCAAAGCCAACTTGGGTCAGTCACTTCCTCTCAGCCTAGGAAGAGGACAATGGCAAACCACTTTTAAAATCTTGCCAAGAAAACCTCAAGTACTAGTCCAGACAACTGCCAGGATTCAACATTGATTTAAAGACACAAACAAAAATGTCCCAAACAAATCACAAATAATCAAAAGGTGAACTGTTCTATGGACTTGCAAAACTGTGTTGACACAACACCAAAAGAGATAATACTAATTACAGGAGATTTAAATCATAGAATCAAAATATAAATTTTAGAAGTCATCTAATCCAATCCCCTGGTCAGTGCAACATCTAGAACATTCTAACACATAATCATCCAGTCTTTCTTTGAAGACCTCTAATGAAGGAGAACTCACCACTCCTTATAGCACACTTTCCACTGGCTGACAGCTCATATAGTAAGTTTTTTCTGATACCTATCATGAACCCCCTCCCTCCACCACCACCCCTTTGTAATTTTAACCTACTAGTTCTGATCCTGCTCTCTGGAGCTATATAGAATAAATCCACTCCCTCTTTTATATTTAACTTTTCAATATCTCCCCATAATTGGGTTTGGTTAGGGATGTCCAGTGGACAAGGACTCTCAGATCCTTCTCACAAGTAGTTTTCCAGGAAGCATCTTCCTCCAGTCTTCAAGGACTAATGCAAGTCCTCAGAACTTCTCAAAGACTACTGAGAACAGTTCTTCAATTATCTCTACTCAACTAAATCCTAACAAGATACAGTAGCCATAGATTTAGAAGATGACTAATTATGGAGGCAGCCCGTCTTTCACTTTTGATAAGATTATGCTCTATCATCAATGCTCGGTCATATTTTGGGATTCTCTTGGAGTCACAGGAAAAGTAAGTAGAGGCCATGGCCAGGAGGATCTTTGCACAAGTCCATTTTGCACACTAGTTGTAGCTATTCTTGGAATAGGGGCTAATCACCTCACACTTGGAATCCTCTTGTCATTTCACATTTGGACTATTGCAACTTACTCTACATGACACTGCCCTAAAAGATCATTAAGAAGTTATAACTGGATCAAAATGAGCAAACCAGATTTGCCTACATGATACATCTAGTGTAGGAACTAAATTGACTGCTGGTTGGCTTGTGGGGGACAATCAAGGTGCCGACTGTTATCTTTAAAATCCTATATGGCTTATGATCTGAGTATCTTTTGAGACTGCATGCTGATCATGGAATCTGCCACTTCAGTGAGGTCTTTGAAAAAAAGTGGGCTGCAAGTCCCACCTCTGAGAGGCATGTTGACCTCAGAAATATGATGGCAAACAATCTTTATGATGGCTCTCTAGAACAGTCTGCCTCTGGAGATAACGATGGCTCCTTCCCACTTAATATTTCATGGAGCAGTGAAGAGCTGGCCCTTCTGAAGGGCCCTTCAATATAAAGCAGCTATGATTGTTTTGAGGGAAATAACACTTGTATATTTAGTTAAAAGTGGGAATATGACTTTAGACTGAATTGTTTTATGGATCTTTGGGGGTATATATACATTATTTTAATATTAATTATTGTAACAATTATTATAAAATATAAAAATTGTATACTTCTCAGAGTCTGATTTATTCGAATGATACAGAAACTTAAATAAACAAGTATATTCATTAGATGACTTTCTGAACTTTTTACTTGGTACTAAAAAGAAGGATCGAAATTGTATTATTTAAAAAAAAAAGATGGACCATTTTAATCATATTTTATTCCCAAATGCTTTTCCATAAATCTTAGGACAATTCATATAATAATGAATATATGAATTTCAGACAATCAGGTAAGCATGCCATTTGCACAAAATGTCACAACTGCAGACTCCTGCCCACTGATCTTCATTCTTGTATTCTTAGCACTCCACCAATTCTTTCCTCAAGCTCTCACATTTGCTAAATTTCTCTCTCCACATAGAGGGACATTTGTTAGAGGGGTCCTCTTGAATGCCTTCAAGAGGAGGGTACTTTTCTTTTTAGCTATATTTTTTATGAAGTCATCATGTGAGACAGGTGGCCAAGTAAGTCCTGTAAGTAAGTAAATGTCATGCATAAATAATCATATCAAAATGTCTTTTACTGAATAAATGTGTCCTCCTTTGTTGTAGTAGATGAAATACATATAGGATTTGTTTTGTTCCCTATGGGAATGAAAGCAGGATCCAAGCATATTAAAATTGCATGCAATATGCAGATGCTGCCTGTATTGCAAACAATTACTGATTTAGTCAAATCTAATTGTTTAATCCTGCACGACTGGGGAAAATTGAAGTGAATGGTTGCCAAGCTAACATTTACAGGCACTGTCCAAAATTTTTAATGCTTTTGGAGGTATGGGATGGCAAGGCTATTTTCTTGCCCAAAGTACTTTTGTATGACTTGCCTATTTCTGTGGCATTGTTGTATAATTACAACTTACAACTGCTACCCAGACAACCTAGAGACTGTTTTGTTATCTTTTTCTCATCCCTGCTAAAGGGACAGACTTCAAGAATGTCTTGTGGTAAAACTCCTAAAGGTATCCCACTGAAATTTTAAAGTTGTCTAAACTTTCCCCAAAAGGAAGACAGTTTCAGGCATTTTGTAATTTTCCCATTATAGCCCAAACAGACAAATCTTTTTAAATAGAATCTTGAGTATCAAAATGGTTCAAATCAAATTGGAATCTCTGAATCTCTGATCACAAACTTGAATCAAATCATAGCCTCTTCATGTGTCCTTGTCAAATCTGATCAAGCTTGCTTTACATAGGAAAGTAGAATACATGTGACAGACAAACCTGAACTCTTTAAAAAATCAGATTTGAGAAGTTTGTTTTTCAAGCCTCTTCTAATGGGCTTTAATTGCAGAGATACGGTCTACTGCTAGAAGCTTTGAAAACACGCAAGTCATCATGTCAAATCAAGCATTTTAATCTGAAGGTTTCAAACTGTGATTCAATATTCTTAGAATACTGGGCTACATTAAACATACGATGAATAACTTGACTCAAAATTGGAAGCTGACTAAATGCATTTTGAAAGAAATGGCTGGAATTCTCTACTGTATACAGTATGTCACAGAAGTGACATTTTGTAAATATTTAAGTATGTCTTTTCATGTGACAACACTGAAGAAATGACACTTGGCTACAATGTAAAATATTGAGTTTACAGCTTGTATAATAGTGTAAATGTGCTGTTTCCTCAAAATAACGCAACACACAACCATTAATGTCTAAATTGCTGGCAACAAAAGTCAGTACACCCCGAAGTGATAATGTCCAAATGGGGCCCAAATAGCTGTTTTCCCTCCCTGGTGTCATGTGACTCGTTAGTGGTACAAGGTCTCAGGTGTGAAGGGGGAGCAGGTGTGTTAAATGTGGTGTTATCGCTCTCACTCTCTCATACTGGTCACGGGAAGTTCAACATGGCACCTCATGGCAATGAACTCTCTGAGGATCTGAAAAAACAAATTGTTGCTCTACATAAAGATGGCCTAGGCTATAACAAGATTGCCAAGACCCTGAAACTGAGCTGTAGCACGGTGGCCAAGACCATACAGCGGTTTAACAGGCCAGGTTCCACTCAGAACAGGCCTCGCCATGGTCAACCAAAGAAGTTGAGCGCCCGTGCTCAGCGTCATATCGAGAGGTTGGCTTTGGGAAATAGACGTATGAGTGCTGCCAGCATTGCTGCAGAGGGTGAAGGGGGGGGGGGGCAGCCTGTCAGTGCTCAGACCATACGCCGCACACTGCATCAAAGTGGTCTGCAGGGCTGTGGCGGCAACCAGGTGAGGAGTACAAAGACAAGTGTGTCTTGCCTACAGTCAAGCATGGTGGTGGGAATGTCATGGTCTGGGGCTGCATGAGTGCTGTCGGCACTGGGGAGCTACAGTTTATTGAGGGAACCATGAATGCCAACATGTACTGTGACATACTGAAGCAGAGCATGATCCCCTCCCTTCGGAGACTGGGCTGCAGGGCAGTATTCCAACATGATAACTACCCCAAACACACCTCCAAAATGACCACTGCCTTGCTAAAGAAGCTGAGGGTAAAGGTGATGGACTGGCAAGCATGTCTCCAGACCTAAACCCTATTGAGCATCTGTGGGGCATCCTGAAATGGAAGGTGGAGGTGCGCAGGTTCTCTAACATCCACCAGCTCCGTGACGTCGTCATGGAGGAGTGGAAGAGGACTCCAATGGCAACCTGTGAAGCTCTGGTGCACTCTATGCCCAAGAGGGTTAAGGCAGTGCTGGAAAATAATGGTGGCCACACAAAATATTGACACTTTGGGCCCCATTTGGATATTATCACTTAGGGGTATACTCACTTTTATTGTCAGCAGTTTAAACATTAATGGGTGTGTGTTGCATCATTTTGAGGGGACAGCACATTTACACTGTTGTACAAGCTGTAAACTCAATACTTTACATTGTAGCCAAGTGTCATTTCTTCAGTGTTGTCGCATGAAAAGATATACTTAAATATTTACAAAATGTGAGGCGGTGTACTCACTTCTGTGATATACTGTATCTCAAAGAGTCTTCTTTTTCATTTTCTTACAATTAGCAGAGATTTAAAGCAGATCTTCTACTTCTGTAGCTGAAGAAGCTTCAGAGAAGTTTCACTGGAATAAAAGTCTAGGATTTAGGAGTGTTCTGTCCCATTCCTTTCCCAACCTATTTACCTGTTAATACAGGTAGTCCTCAACTTACGATCACAATTGAGCCCAAAATTTCCATTGCTAAGTAAGACAGTTATTAAGTGAATTTTGCCCCATTTTACAACTTTCTTGCTGCAGTTGTTAAGTGAATCACTACAGTTGTTAAGTTAGCATCATGGTTGTTAAGTGAATCTGACTTCCCCGTTGAGACTTTGCTTGTCAGAGGGTTGCAAAAAGTGATCACATCACCCTGGGAGACTGCAACCATCATAAATACAAGCCAGTGACATGAGGTAACATGATAGTAGTGTTTCAATATCTTTTTGCCACAAAAAAAAGGGAGTCAACCTATTCTGCAAAGCACCAGAAAGCAGGACAAGAAGCAATGGATGGAAACTAATCAAGGACAGAAGCAACCTAAAACTAAGGAGAAATGTCCTGACAATTAGAACAATTCATTAGTGGAACAACTTGCCTCCAGAAGTTTTTAAGAAGAGATTGGACAATCATTTGTCTGAAATAGTATAGGGTTTCCTGCCTGAGCAGGGAATTGACTAGAAGACCTCCAAGTTAGAATACTTTCCAACTCTGTTATTCTGTTATTCAGTTGCCAAGCACCTGAATTTTGATGTGACCATGGGAATGTTGCAACAATCGTGTAAAAAAAGGTTATAAGTCATTTTTTTTCAGTGCCATTGTAACTTTGAACGGTCACTAAATGATTGGTTTTAAGTCAAGGACTACCTGTAAGAGGTAAGTAATGCAGCAGGGCAAATGCCAATACAGCCTATGATTGGGTTCTCTTGACATGCTATGTGCTACATTTGCTTAACTATGGATTGTGTGGCCTTAAAAATATGAATTATAAATACATTAAAACTGAATAAACCATAACATCCTTAAATCATAGTTCCATTAATACTTTGCTCTGCCCCATGAGTTAATATGTTGTATTCTTACCAGAACATGAAGAGAAAATTTTGTATTAGAAAGTTTGTGCCAAAGACACATGATTAAAAATGGGAGTCATGCTGTTAAAATTTCATACCAAGCTTTGTAAAATGATTGTACAAAGATAGTTAAGAAATCTATCAAGCTAAGCTCCCTTGTGCCATTATTACAGACGATTTATTTGATTTTCTTCTAGACATAATTCTTAGACAATAGTGTGTAAATAATCCATATGTAAAACCTGGAGATTTTGTGCTTCCTTTAAGCACAAAAGCTGGCTGATCAACTTTGGGTGATCCCTCTTTCTCATCCCCCCCATAGGATTCTTGTTATGAAGGAAATAGACAGGACTATTACCGTAGGTATGGTCACCATCATGGGTTACGTATAAAAAATGCAGGATATCTCAACTAAATCTGATGATAATAACAACATTGAACAAAATCACAACCAGACAATTGCAAAAGGCAGCTTTACTTGGAACAGTTTACATCTTGCAACAATACCTTTAATACCCTCAAACAGCAACATCTGGCTATGTCAGGTCCTTGGGAAGGACTCAATAGATCGATAAAAATGCCAAATCTAGCCTAAACATCTGGCTGAACATGCGATGAACAATAATAAGTGCAATCTTGATTCTAATAAAATAGGATTTTGGAGAATATAATTTCACTTTAAGCAGCTCTAAGTCTGTAGAACCTCAAGAAAACAGTACTTCTGTAACAACATTTAGCTACAGTAGAGTAAATTGCTTCTAGAGTACTCTACAATCTTAGGCACAACAGCACCACTTATTTCCTATCATTGCAACTATTCTGAATAAACTTGTACTGTACCATTACAAAATTTCCTCAACTGTAACATACACTGCAGATTACAACTCTGAGCAAATTCCAGTTTTTTAATACTTCCCCAATGCTAACTACCGTGTTTCCCCGATAATAGGACATGTCCTGAAAATAAGGCCAAGGCTAATTTTTGGGGTGGGCGTAAATATATGCCCTCCCCCGAAAATAAGCCCTATGAAGGGGTGGGCGTGGCCAGCACAGGAGGCAGCCCTTCCCTTCTCTGGTCACCTCAGGGCTTCTCGGCCCCTTAATTGGATCAGCTGAGCCGCTCCGGCCGCCATTCACAAAACAGCTGATTCGCGGGTGCCTCTCAGGCTGCCGCCTCCAGCAAGTGCGGCCGCTTTTGCAGCCAATTGCTGCTGCAAAAGAAGCCAGAGGCCAAGCGATGCACCCCACACGCCTCGCGCCCTCCTTAACTAACGGTGACAGTCACAGCAGGCAATTCCATCCACGGAACAGGAAAGGAAGGCATGTAAATTCATACACCTGGGACATCGGAAGAAGCCCTGTGAGGAGACGCCGCTGCCGATGTGCAGGAAATCTCCCCCCCCCACCTGCAGATCATCCTTTCAAAGAGGAGTTTCATCACGACAAAGAGGTAGCTGGAGGTGGCGTTTGCGTCAGGTTGGTCCCCCTTCTTCGCAAGGGGGACAATCTGGGGAGGGAGG
>QLTV01004146.1:2200158-2254249 GCA_003457575.1 Thermophis baileyi
TGCCCTGTCCCCTCTCTCCCTCTCTCACACACACACACACACACACAGAGGTTCGCAGGAGCTCTTCGCCCTCCTGGCAGCGCTGCTCTCAGCCACCCTGCTGGGCTGTTCCTGCCTGGTGTGGGATGAGTCGGCCGAGATCTACGATCTCCGGAGTGCCCCCCCCCCCGCCAGAGCAGCACAGTCAGCTGTTCGGCGGCCAGCCAGCAGCAAGCCCAGCAAGCAGGGCAGGGGGAAGCCAGGGCGCACAGAGAAATTGGGTCATTGCGGCCGCAGGCAGGCAGGTGGTGGGATGGAGAGGGTGGGGCCGGTGGGCTTGCTGCCTACTGCACCCCCAAAATAATAAGCCCCCCCCATAATAAGGCCAAGGCCATATTTGGGGGGTCAAAAGAAAATAAGACCCTGTCTTATTTTCGGGGAAACACGGTACTGCTAATCCAACTTTTGGCCACAGCACATTTCTGGAATTTTTTATTTCTAGAAGTGAATGAATTTGGTATGTTAATATAAAAGGAAATAATAAAGATAAAATTGACATCACGTTGTCTGATGCTATAAAAGATAAGCTTGCAATTTTTATACAATTCCATAGAACTATGCAAAGCTACAAAAGAGCACATGCAGCTGCAAAACAACCTTTCTTACTGAAACATTGAAATTTAGGATTATTTAAAAAAAAAATCTTACCACTTCTGGAAGCAACCTAGTTGCAAGGTCATGGATGGCTTTGATCACTATACATAAAGAGGACAGAAGAAATATCACGCCCAAGATGACACAAGCTCTGTAAAGAAAGAAAGATTTTTAGGAACTTTTATGCCCTGCGGTTTAATGTTTAATGAAAACATGGGACTAAATAATATGCAGAATGTTTACACAGTAAACATTTTTAAAGAATTAACACTCCACACAACAACATTCAAGAGCAGGACACGGAGACAAAATCATTGTCAGGAATTCCAAAGTATCAAGCAATTGCTCATGTAGTGAGATACCCACATTGCTCTTGTCACTTATTCAGGACTTAGGAAGTAGTCTGAAAATGTAAATTGCATAAATGTGAATAAACCTGGTGTGTAGCATTTGCTTTAGGCCGAGTTTTGTACTGATGCAAGGCAACCCTGTTTTCAGTTGACATGTGAAGCTGCACCGTAATGGTTAAACTGATTAAAACCTCTCAAGATGGAAGCTGAAGTTCATAACTAACAGATTTTATTAACTAGTTCAAATAGATCCTCAATAAATACAGCTTTTGGCCAGAAAAATGTTTTAATATTTTGGCAATTATTCTAATAAATGATACTGTACATTCATTCGCCTTATAGCAAGCATCTGTTTCTTTTACATATTACATGAAATAAGGAAGCAACATTTTCCATGTAACATTCAGAAATTTGTCACCTATTGCTAAGACAGTTTGAGGCTGTTATAATTAGCACAGCAATGTGCTACTATTTTTTAACCTATACACATCAGCCAATCTGCTGGTTTGGAAGCATACGCAAATAGAGACCAGACGCATGAAAGAGACTGCAGAAAAGCTTTTCTTTAGAAGTGCAGACTTATTTTTCATACAGCCTATTCAGAAATGTCAAAAAAATGTATGATGTAATCAGTTTTTCTTATTTTCAACCTTAGTAAAATCCAGAGTTTCTCTTTTCTTCTCAGTCAGCCACACCTATCCACGTACATGCTATCTACCTTTCTCCCCACTTACTGGATGAGCTTGGTGTCAAATAAGAAAGGAAAAGACAGCTGTCCGTCTCTCTCCTCAGTCATCGCTAGTCTCTGTTACTGCTTCACCCTTACCATGTTATGGCCTTATGGGCTATTTTGCAGCATGTTAGGATGCAAGTTATTACCAAGTAGCTGAGCAACTGACTGGACATGTTATAGATGAGGGACAGTACACCTCCCATTATTGATGCCTCACCGTCAGTAGAGCAAACATATTTGGCAAGTGGTGTAGGAAGGAAAGGTAATGGAGGAATAAGAATGGAAATCTGTTTTAACTTCAACTAAAATCTATGGACTGGGGAAAAAAATAGAATTAGGTGCCTTCAATTCAGGTTCAACTTCCTAGTCATAGTATGGACAAATGCTCATCAACTTAACTTGTTTACAAGAATAAATGTTACAAAAGAGCCCATAGCTCTTCAAAGGCTATTTCAGGGGGGAAAAAATTGTCCCATCCATCTACTTGCCTTAAATGTTACATTTGCATTCTTTGACTTTTTCCAACTTACTGTACCATGTGTAAATTTGTTCCTACTTCACCATTTACATCGTATGTCCAAAGTACACACGTCCATCGATTCAAGGGACCAATAAGTTTTTGTTTGGTTAAAACTGACTGGTTCTTCATGAATTTTATAATATTTTTACTGTCTCCAAACACATAATTTAAAAAAAAAGTTCTTTCACCATGTTCAATTTCACAGAGATACATCAATACTAGAAAAAAACATAGCTTTAATTATTTTGAACTTTGTTCTCAATGGATTTTCCTAATCTTTAAGTTCTTGTCAAAATTTGTGATTATTTTCATTCCTAGAATTAAACTTCTTTATTTCTCAAGCATCATGTCCTTTTTATTTTTAAAAGAAAAGTTATTTACCACTTTCACTCAAGGTTAATCCAGAATTTTCACTCTTTATTACTTTCATAATGGATTTTTCTAAATGATTTTTTTATTTTCATATAACAATGTGAAATTGTCTGCATATTTCAAATTATAAGGGTTTCAACCCTTCATCCTGCCATTCCTATAATATAGTGGCTGTATAAATTCAAAAACTAGAAGGATCATTTGTATAAAACCATAGGATAATAACTAAAAATAAATAAAAACAGCTAATGCGAAATGTAAAATCACAGTATCATTAAAATTTACTAGTAAACTATAATATGAATATTCTAAATATCAAAACTATAATAGTGTGGTATAAAATAAAATAATATAATATAAAAAGGAATACTTTAAAAGGCTAAGCGTGATTGATAATACGCACATTTATGGGCATAGTTTTTACCCATTAAATGGCCCTAATGGCATGGGTAAATTTATTGTAACAGTATGGTCATGGACCATATATAATAAAATAAGTACCTAAACTACATTATTAGCTGTTATCGGCCATCTGGGTGGGAGTAGATTTTACACATGGTATATCAGAATTTTCTTACATTTAGAGAATAAACAGTGTAAATAAAAATTATTAGAATGCCCAGAATCCAATTCAAGATGAACATCCCTGTAAAAGTTGCAATAAAGAAAGATATGAACCATGGTTTCTATGGCATCAACCTACAGAATGTGGAAGGAGAATTTTCCAGGGCAGATTGCAAGACCTCTGCTCCTTCCTTTCAGCCCTTCTCCAGAATTAGGATGGCAAAAGCTGTTGGTGAAGCAGGATCATAATACAGGGCGAATCTGGGGACAAACTGCACTCAAGGATGTCAGGGTCACTGCTGGAGAATGGTTCTTCTGTCTAGACTTCAGTATTCACCTTCAATACCAGATAATCAGATGGCCCCGGAGTCCTGTTACTGCTTTTGAATGCCAGGTCAGTTTGCAATAAATCTGCCCCCATTCATGATCTTGCCATGGATGAGGATGTCAGTCTGGCATCTTCATAACCAGCACCTGGGTTCCTCTCTTGGAAATGTACCCACCCAAGGTTCAGATCTTGTATAGCCATAGTTCCCGCTTTAACTGCAAATATCTTAATTGTAGTGAGTATAAATTGTGCACTTGAGCAAAATAATATTGCTTGGACCACAGCTTCCAATTTAAGTTTTCTCAGGGTTTCTTGTTATTCATTGTAAAGATTTTGCAGAAGAATAATCAATTGTTCTGGAATACCATTTTCCTTAATATAACTCAAAGACTTTGCTGCAGTCACTGATGCAAAGAGTAAATCTCCACTTTTTCTAAAACCTCTGCCTAATTATTTCATTTTATCCCACTTTACTTGCCTGAAAAATCAAGCATATACAGCAATATGTCCTAATTTCTGTGTTTTACTGTAATATACTTGTCTTCTGGTCATACACAGCTAGTATATATGGCCTCTTTAACTTTTTAAATTTAAATCCATATATTTGCTACCAATAATACATGAGTGATTCTGTAATCAGTATTGGGATATAAAATAACCTGACTGAACTACAGTTCTCCATCTTTCATTATATAACATTTTTATTCTGATGTTATGTCCTATGTCCTGATTTATGCTGCTTGAAACAGGTGATGCAATAAATAAAGAATACTCTTTTAAAAACTTAATATGATTGTTTTACATAATTGAAATCTTCCAATAATTCAGGATTCCTCTATTTTTCCAGTTTCTGCATTCCAAATACCCACTACTTCTTTATGCTGCATTTAGCCTTTCTTACAATTTGCCATAAAATTTCTCAATTGCTTCCACTAAAGCATCTGAGGTTGGCCCATGCGTTTGTGTAACATTGATGTCACTGGATATCATGAATTAATTCTAACAAATACGATTCCATTGTTCATTGGTTTCTAGCTGAGTACACACTTTTTGAGGATCTTCAACGTTCTATTCCTTATTCCTTTGTATGGACTCATGCTCTGTATGGTAGATCATGTAATAATCTGGTTTAAAGTGACCATTTCTATGAGCTCAACTCATATTCCTAAGACATCCAGTTTGGGACACTTAGTTTCTGCTTTAAAGATATTCCTTAATTCTAGCTTTTCACATTTCATGATCAAGTTGCGTATGTCGTTGTAAAGCTAAAAACTTTTCTTTCAGTGCCGTCTCCATCACTTACCAGAATTCCTTACCGCTGATTGTATTATCACCTCCACATATATTCATAGAAGTTCACTGCTCTTCCCACATCTCTTCCTCCAAGCTTATATCCCATAACTGCAGCAAGATTTACAAAACTCAATAGTTTATATTTAGCCTCCATTTAAGAGAGGATGCCCTGAAGCTAAACCTTTCACAAATCCAGAATGATTGGAAACTGGTCCTCACAATAGTATATTTAACACTTTCACATTGCTTTATATTTCCTTTTTTTACCAATTCAGCATCATTACTTCATTGACCACAGTTGGCACTGAAGTAACCTAGTGTGACAGACAAAATCAAAACTCTAGCTTGGAATAATAAGAATAAGAAATTTGCTGACACTATGTTACTGGAAAGCCAGAAAAGGCGACTGCAATATCAGCATTGCCAATATATGAATTCCCATTTGACTTGAGGTGATGGGAAACAGGCCTTGCATGATATAGACAATTATTCTACAAACATTTATTCAACTGGCTATGAATTACTTTTATCCTGAAATATCTGTAGCCTTATTTTTCAACAATTGCCTGCCCAAGGTCATCCATACCTAAGCAGCAATTTTAACACAGCCTTTCAACATCTCAGCACTACAGATTCACTAGTGTTTAATGTATATTGCATTAAATCGGTGCGAAATCTTTGATCCATCACCTAGAGGCGTTTTAGAAACTCGAGGCTTTTTGCATAGAACTTAAGTCTGTATACATTTTTAAATAAAAACAGGTGTTATTTGGAAGCTTCTTTAAAAAGCCAACTAGCACTAGGTAGGAGAGAAAGCATAATGGTAGAGCTTTTAAAATTATTCATCTGAGAAATTAATGTTGCTGAATTAGAAATCCCAGCAGTGGAAGTCAACCTCAGGGAGCTGTGGAAGTTATGATTCAAATATATCTGAAGGGCCATATTTGACTTTAGCAGGTAAAACAGGTACTGTAAACTGATTCTGAAACTAATCAAGGAGAGAAGCAACCTGGAATTAAGGAGAAACTTCCTAACAGTGAAAACAATTAACCAGTGGAACAGCTTGACTTCAAAAGTTGTGGGTGCTTCATCACTGGAAGTTTTTAAGAAGAGACTGGACAGCCACCTGTCTGAAATGGTATAGGATCTCCTGCTTGAGCAGGGGGCTGGACTAGAAGACCTCCAAGATTCCGTTCCAGCTCTATTCCAATGGATTGATTCTCAAAGAATCAATCTACTCAAAGAAAAAAAAATTACAGATAAGAAAAACACTAAGGTTTAGATAGAACATATATGTTCCTTTAACCATGAAATGTTTAATCCACCTACTTATTTTTAGTTCCAGATAGTAATATAAGAAAATAAATGATAGATATAAACAGCTATATTTTAAATTGTATATCAATTAATCATATGTAAGGTATGACATCCTTGTTATAAAAAAAAGAACTGTTCATATTTTAGTAACAAACCATAAAACATAATTTGTTGTCATAACATATTTCTCAGCTTTACTTTTATGTAAAAAATCAATTTAGAAATTGAATAGAAGCAGTATTTTTTTTTCCAATATTGACTCTGCTCATGCAATACATGCAACACTTATGAATTGGTGATGATTCACCACACAAGAAAGTCCTCATATATAAATACAGTCTTCCCACTGCAGACAATCTGTATTCAGAAATTATTTCCTCAATGGTATCAACCTATACAATTTATAGGGAATGTGTTTCTCACAGCTTCTTAACTGTTGACAGCAACAAATGAAGGCTTTGCTTGAACTGGAGTATTACTTAGCCATTTTAAACAATGTGAACTTGATTCCCTATTGAGATTATCCAACGCCATTCTCAATTACATTTTTTTTTTTTAAAGTAGGGTTAAATTCTGTTTCCAATGGACACACAAGGCAATTCCTTATGAAATATTTCTCTTTAAGCAATTAGCTACTGTCCATCCACATTATTATGATCACTACAGAAATATATCCGTTCCATTTTCTTAAAACTTGGATCAGAAACATCTCTATCAATTTAGAAATAGTAATGTTTTTCGTATATTGGGTTGCAAATTTTTAAAAATATTAGTAACTCTTGCAACTTTAATGAATCTATTTGTCTTGATTGTCTACCAAAAATCTGTGGAAAATCACATTTTAGTTATTAGTTGATTGCCAAATTTAGGTAACATAAACTTGATCGAATCAGGAGCCTCAGTATTATTGCCTCCTTGATTTATAATTTTTGGCTGAGGGAACAAACATCTAACATACGTAGCAGTAAAAGCAAAACAATGTGTTTAACCCTCTAAGGAGTTCAATGATATCAGAGTTGATCAAGAAAGGGATCTTGGTCTCATGTTAAATAACCCAATTCAAATATGTGACAGTTGTGTAAAAACAAATGGTAAGAAAAATTGTCAGTATAGTAATAAAACTGTAATACAGCTGCAGTTGGTGTTCTGACCATCACACTTCAAAATTATATTATCAAAATGAAATCAGTGCATTGGTGTATATACAGGTATGGTAGTCCTCCACTTACAACATTTCATTTAGTGACCATTCAAAGTTACAGAGGCACTGAAAATAGTGACTTATGACCATTTTTCACACTTATGATCATGGGGATGCTACAAAGATCGTGTGATCAAAATTCAGACACTTGGCAACTGGTTCATACTTATGACTGTTGCAGTGTCCCAAGGTAATGTGATCACCTTTTGCAACCTTTTGACAAGCAAAATCAATGGGGAAGCCAGATTCACTTAACAACCGTGTTACTAACTTATCAACTGCAGTGATTCACTTAACAACTCTGGCAAAAAAAGTCATAAAATGGAGCAACACTCACTTAACAAATGTCTTACTTAACCACAGAAATTTGGAGCTCAATTGTGGTTGTAAATTGAGGACTACCTGTAGTAGATGGAAGAATAGAGCTGAAAATTCTACAGTAATGAACAATTAACTTAGGCTTTACTATCGTTCAATATATATTCAATATATGTATATTATCAATATATAAATCAAAATATAAAATATAACTAAAAGTAAATGTGATAGGGACTTGGGGGAGGGAAAGAAAGGAAAGAGAGAATTGTGGGGAAAAGAGGGGAAAAGGAAAAAAGCATTAACTTCCAACTCTTTTCAGCACAGTAGAATAAAGATAATAAAATTATAGCCTCAACTCTTTACTCTTGCATACTTGGCATATACTAGCCATTTCTGTAATAACAAACACAGGCTTTACTATCACCAACATTTGGTCAGTAACATTAAACACTCTGCAATTTATATAAGTGTATATACAGCAATACCGTAAACCTTGTATTTTATAACATTTCTCTTTGGTCTACCTAAAAAACTATGCATTGCTGATACAATTTAGTTTTTTAAAAACAACCCTATATAATCACCTAATTTTTCAGCAAATGAAATGTAGTGACAACAATATGTCTAACTGGGAATATAATAAAGCCTTTGGTAATTACTACTCTTGACTCAATCTGTTCTAAGAGCAATAAAGGTGTGGCAACAGAATTAAGGATTAAGAAAAAACCAGTGATGCATGCAAATACAATCTGTGCAAATGTTTTCACTTGAACGTGTCAATACATAGAGATCATGTTGCCTTCCTCATGTTATCCGCTGTATTTTTGCAGTATGTGTTTTGCAAGGAATTGGAACCAATTTTAGCAGCTCTCTGCAAAGTTAATTAGAATATTCACTGAACTGTGATGACACTACGCTGAATAGAACAAGATTATCAATATCAGTCATATAACTAGCGGGTGGGCTTGTTAGCTTGTGGTTATCTTACAGTCTGACAGAGCTGTCAGAAATTCAAATCTTGTTTTATTCATTTAATATAAGAAGTTTTTAAAAAGAAAAGGAAACCGGTTATTTAATTTTCATTAAATGAACTAAAAATAGTGCATTTCACATTCCAAATGACATCAATAGACCTTTAAAAAGTTTCATCCTTTTGCATAGAGTATGCCTCTACATTTCTAAATTCATTAGGAAACAATGACCATAGTGTTTTAGGCATAATTGTGTACTCTTATCAGAAATTCTCCACCTATGCACATAATTTCAGGTATGTAGATAAGATCTGACCTATAGGATATTTTGACAAGGTTTGAAATGCATAACAATATCTTATTGATTGCTGATTTTTTTAAAATTTGGGGAATAGCTATTTCTAATGGGCTAATTAAGGGATAAATTAGCTATAATTAAGGTGATAGGTCTCAGAACAAGGGTTAGTAGCTCAACAAAGATCCACACAGTATTCAAGTAGGAGATTTAATAAGTATTAAAGTTCAAAAAAGATTGACAATTTCCTTTACATATACATAGCAGGGGGGAAGTAGTCATATACATTTACGAAAGACAGCTGGAAGCTAGAATGCACACATGCTTAACATATAGACTAGCATGCTTATTCTACTTATTCTAATTTAAGGAAAGAAAATGTGGAGAGAAAAGAAACAGTATTGACAGAATACAAGGAAAAGGATGGTTATATAGAGCATTTAGAAAATAAGTTGATAGATACAAAGTATAAATTAATAAGAGAAGAAAAAGAAAAATAACTGCTAAGCAGAATTATCAGTTCCAGATTGGGTAGTTTGAGGACAATTGATGTCTCCGTCTACATAGGCTAGACTTTGCAATCTATAACGTAGAGCCAATGTATACAAGATCAAATGCCTCTTATGTTTGTGGTGCCCACAACATCTTCTGGACAGTGTGTCTGCCTGAAATAAAGAGAAGACTAAACAGAGGCTAAATTCATTATTAGGGTAATTGGGCACCCAAGCCTATTCAACTAGCTTTAACTGTACGGTAATCAATAATACAACTAGTTAACATTGCTTTTTATACCAATTTACTCATCATAGGTTCTTTCACCACTGAAATAAATAACTAATCATCAAGAGAAATGTACTTGCATTCATCTTCCTTGACTCTGACATTCTCCATATATGTGTACTTAAACTATAATATTCCTCAGGCAGCATGGCCTTTGCGGTGAAACCTGGAAGAAGATATCTAGATGTTGTCCAGGAGGGGTTTACATGCTGTATCTCAGAAACTTCATTAAATACTCAAGGGCCAGAATGATTAGGAATACAGGTAGTCCTCGACTTACAACCATTCATTTAGTGACCGTTCGAACTTACAACCACATTGAAAAAAGGGACATATGATTGTTTCTCACACTTATGACCACTGCAGCACCATTGCTTATGTGAATAAAATTCAGACAGTTGGCAATTGGCATGTATTTATGTCTTGGGGTCATGTGATCACCTTTTGTGACCTTCTGACAAGCAAAGTCAAGGCAGGAGCCAGATTCACTTGACAATCCTATTACTAACTTAACAACTGCAGTGACTCACTTAACAACTGTGGCAAGAAAAATTGTAAAATGCGGCAAAATTCACTTAACAAATGTCTCACTTAGCAACAGCAATTTTGGGCTCAATTGTGGTCGTAAGTCGAGGGGAACCTGTACGTCAGACACAGAATCAGGCTGAGGATTGAGCGAGACAAAAGTCACCTACAAGCATCTTATGCATCAAAACGATTAAGGAAAGAAGTAGCATTTCTGTTCAGCTGAGAGAATGAAGAGTTCAGAATGATGCAAGGCTCAACAAGGAATAGAAGGAAGACATAATTTTTTACAGCCAGATCATAATGCTGAGGGCCAGGCAGAGCAAAGAGAATCGCTCAATATGTTTGCAAAGTTATTTATAGGACTCTCGATGCAAGTGACAAGAGCTTTGGCTCTGATACTATAGAGCACTTCATTATATCTGTTTCTGAAATATAAATGACAGCTTTCTATTCTAACATACACAAACTGTTTTTAGAATTCCAAATGCAAAATTTTAAAAGCATTGTTCCTGAAGTACTACATTAGTGTATTTAATATGATAAATTGTTTGCATTCATATATATGACTTTAACAGGGTTTTTTTGTGACACGTCTTTTCTGGTTTAAGATAAGCCTGCGAGACAGAAATTGGTCTCTGAAATGCTGAGTTCGTACAATACAACAACGAAACAAGAATTTTGAGCTTTAGCCTCTTTCGGTTTTAGGTCTTAAAATATACATAAAGACTCAATGATTTATATATAAAAATATCACAAGGCTTACTACCAATGCCTATGGCAACATTTAACAACATTTATCTTTTAAATGCTTTACCCAGCAAATTTAAAATAAAAGCATCATTCACCTACCTATTCTATAATACAAATTGAGAAACATACAAGAAAATATCAAAGCACTATGATCAGAATTATTCATGCTTAACCTAGTGATTCATGTTTATTCTAATTTACAGTATATTTACTTAGCTATTTAATATGAAACAGTGAAGCGCAATATGATTATATCTATCTAATGATTCCAAGTAATTTCACACAAGATTATTTACCAATTGTATTTTTTCTGTCCCAAATGTTGCAGTAGGTATGCAGTGGCAAAATGAATTACAGCTCCATCCTTTTTTCCTATTGACAGGGTCCTTGTTTCTGTTATTTACAAAATAATGAGCAATGCAAGAGGTAAAGATATACTGTAAGTATAACTTTAGTTTGTCCGACTGTATAATTGTTTATTCATGTTTGACTTCTAATGCCACTTTTCTGATCAAACTTACTCAACCATAGGCTAGGTCTAGGAAGTTCAAGATCAGTACTCGTGCTGATATCCTAGAACCTAGAACCTAGACTAGGTGAAATTATGATAAATAAAGCCATGGCATATTACATACAGTACTCAGTTCTTTCCCCCATTTTCATTGAGGTTACAAGGTTCTTCAGAAGATACCCCATAGAACTCATTTGCTCATGCCAGTTTCTAAGATTTGCTAGACAGGTGTACATGAGAGTTGTAACAATTATTTTAATCTCTGATCTTTTCTTACTACCCTGTTTCCCCCAAAATAAGACATCCCCTGATAATAAGCCCAATTGGGTTTTTGAGTGCATGGCAATAAGGCCAAGTGCTTATTTCAGGGTTCAAAAAAATATAAGACAGGGTCTTATTTTTGGGGCAACACGGTAGTACTTTCCCTCTATAAGTAACTTCCTACGGTACTGTTTCATTACATAAAACATGGAGATGTTTATTTTTCCTGCATACATGCACAAAATCACATTCAGAAGCAAGCATGTTTTCTACATCCTCTACATTCCCAACATGCACAATTGCACTCGGTTTACTTCTCCTTCCAATCACCGCCTCTTATAGGAAACTCTCCTTCGTAATGAATAAAAAAGTGTATAAGAGAATAAAATCTGTCTCTTTCCTGCCCCAAACAAATAATCTGATTAGCATGGGGTGACACCCTAACCAATTGCAACCTCAGCAGGATGAATGAATAGAAATCATGGATTTCCTATATAGCTACACACCTGGTAATTATACACCTAAAACAAGTAACTACCCTCACCGATTTTTGTGGAGAAACACTAAAAGTCAAATAGCAGTTTGCTGAAAGGTTTATTAAAGAAAACATCCACAGGAAAAAAAAGCACCACCTTAGCAGATGATTAACATTATACTTTGAATCTTGATAGATCATATTATGTCAGTGGAATAAGGTAAAATCAAAATAATGAGTTACTGCTGCACCTTTACACAAATTATGCTTTGATAGATGGCCTGCTTTGAGATCACCCACCGTGCAACTTAATGCAGCAGGGCCAGTCTGTTCAATGTGAATTTCAAGCTGCAGGTACCAATGTATGCATCTCCCACTGAAGGATGCATCCAAGGTTTTCAGCAACCGCTGTTCAAAGGAGCTATATTACATATGGTGCTTTCCTGTGGTGCTGTGAAAAGATTTTTAGTATGGTGCCATCAGGAGGTTTCCAGAAATCATGAGGGCAGAAAAAAATAATTGGCCCAGTGGAAATAAAGTATTAATGAAAGCTTCAGCAGAGATAAAAATAGCTTTAAGTACTCACATATATTCTCTGTGCGCCGAATGAACTGCTGCTGCATTGCTGTAACGCCACAGAACTATCACTGAAGACAACACATCCAAAGTGGCATCAAACTGGAAAAGATAATAAACAATTTAATTGGGGCAACTAAGGCAAAAGATGTTGCAATGAAAGATTGCTAAGGGTGCTGCAAGG
Source organism: Thermophis baileyi (assembly GCA_003457575.1). Taxonomy (NCBI): domain Eukaryota; kingdom Metazoa; phylum Chordata; class Lepidosauria; order Squamata; family Dipsadidae; genus Thermophis; species Thermophis baileyi. Next base: position 2,213,119 of record QLTV01004146.1, read on the forward strand.
TTATGTATATGCAGCATTAATCATTGGAATAAAAAGCAAGGAACATTAAAAATTGACTTTTTTATTTTAAAAGAAACAAAAGACAATTATGCCAGTTCAAGGAGTAATAAAATTTTAAACGCCATCAATCGTACAGTGTAACCTCTTTTCTGCAGCAAAACACATACATATTTAAAAACAAGACTCCTCTATCAGGGCAGAAGGATCAAACTATGGCAAAGCAATGAACATTACTGTCAAATAATAAAAACTAGAGTGCAGATTGTTACTGAATTTTCTAAATTAGCAAATTATAGCACCAACTTTATATCTCTGATGGATTCACACGAACAACATCACTGCCAGAATTATTTGTTTTCTTAGACACCTGAATGACAACAGTTACTAGTTCAAACTACAATCCTTACTAGATACATATGATGATGATGATGATGATGATGATGATCTAAGGAACAAACATTTTTAAAGAGTTCTTAATGAATATATGAACATGAACAGAACTACCAAAAGAGGATTGCTTTCATTAACTGATTGGTGTATTTATTGGATAGATCTCCCAACTTTCCTCCAGCTCAAGAGGCAGACATAGCACTCCCTCCCTCCTTATTTTCTCAAAATAACACTATTTAATCGATTGGGCTGTGACAGTATCAAAATCACCCACTGAACTTCTGTGGATGAGGATGGCCTTAAACTCCCAGTCCAGCCCTAGTCCTGAACCACTGTCAGGTCTCTATGGCATTACGATAACATGGAGGTGGAATGTAATCATTTAATTTTGGGGTTGGAGGAGGAGGATTGTTTATTTATTTGAAATTTGCCCTTAGAACTTTTTAATGCTATGTAAATAGTGAACTACCATAAAATATCTATCTACTCCATACTTTGCTTCTAACAGAGCTCCCAGTACTTGCAAATCAGCATGAAGCTGATTACTCTCCTGATACTGAGACTTAACCTGAGAGTATACACAGAGAATTAAGTTAGCTCTTGCTTAACACTATTGATAAAACAAGCCACCACAAATTGGACTAAGCCTCTGTTGAAATGTGCTTCTGTTATGCTAGCTAATACAGGAAACAATGGACAATGCTGGAAACATGCTTTAGAGTGACCCATTTCTAATTCTTCTGTGAAATTCAAATAAGAAGGGATGGCAGAGAATGAGGTGCCTGGATGGAGTCACTGAAGCAGTCGGAGTGAGCTTAAATGGACTCCGGGGGATGGTAGAGGACAGAAAGGCCTGGAGGAACGTTGTCCATGGGGTTGCAATGGGTCGGACACGACTTCGCAACTAACAACAACAACAAAAACATCCTAAAATCCAATTAGTCTTCTGGTCTGATTGTTTAACTTTACTTATGGTTCCTCTCTTTCTTAAATTTCTTTGTGTGAATTGATAGTATTTGTGGCAACTGTGGATGAAACTAATGGGTGGATTCGATCAGAAAAAGCAAATGTACATTTCAGTTATGAGAATACTTACTGCAAATCCAAATGAAGAAGCACTGTACCTCATTACAGAGACAGCTAAAAGGAAAAAGAAATTTTAAAATCTACATTCATTGAAATTGCATGCTTGGTTAGTCAGTCACTCACTCTGAATAAATGACACTACGTAGTACAATAACCTCAAAACGAATATATCAGAATTGTTATTCAGAAACTAGGGAAAGGCTGAAGAATAAGAAAGAATATTTGGAAAGAAAATGTGCATCACATGCTGAATATATAAATTCACTATTTCATCATAAATATTTATAAACAATAAATTTTAGAATTAATTTTAAATTTTAATGGGATACAATCTATTAAAACATAGAGGATTCTCTCTATGCAGTTATAGAGTTCTGTTTTTTATATGGAAGGACAAGAGATGCTTCTTCCTATTATTTGTAGTTCTTTGAATCCTTTTAATTCCCTGAAATGCTGTGTTTTGATTTCTGCTCACAAGAATTTTCTGTAGAGTTATTGTTACTGAAATAAAGAATACTGCTATCAGAACCATTTTAAGAAATAAAATTTTCATAGGTTTTTTTCACTAGTTGTTCAGATCAACACTAGCCAATACCAATTGTTCATTTTTGTGTTGTTATGGTTCAAGCTGTGGAAATGTCAAAATACAAATTTCAGGTGCATTCAACATCCTAAGAGTGTGTTTCTTAACCTTGGGCACTTTAAGACCGGTGGACTTCAACTCCCAGAATTCCACAGCCAGCTTTGCTGCCCTACAGTTACAGCATAAAGGGCCTTGAACATATAAACCATCATCAAATTATAATTTTTTACCATTTAAAATATGCATTACTAAACCTTCTCTTTCCTTTTTTATATAAAAATAAGAAAAGAGAAATAAGGAAACAAAAATGTATAGTTCTCATATACTGTTGAAAATGGGCATATTTAGTCATGTAATGTAATGTAATTGTTAACACCCAATCAATCTACTTAGCAACAGAACAAAAATTCAAACTTGTAAATTAAAATGTATTGATTTTTGTATGGATTTGCAATCAGGATTCCCAGGATTAAAGGCCCATTTAGCTCTAGAAAGTAAGAAAATTCTTCAGATCAAAGGCCAGCTGACTTTTTTTTTTTGTTTCCTGATCTAATGTAGAAGTAGCACTTTCCACCTTTGATAGAAGACATAAGCCTTCGATAAGTACGTTGTGGGTTGTTTCAGTGACAACCACAGCAGGGGATAAGAACTGCCTAGCTCTGTGATGGTGAACCTATGGCACACGTGCCGGAAGTGGCACGCAGAGCCATCTCTCCGGCACGCCAGCCATCGCCCGTTGCTCTTCCGGGTTCCTCGTGCACGGGGGAGCGCCGGAAACCGGAAGAGCAGCTCTCTGGCGCACATGTGCACACCAGGAAGGTGAGCTTCTGGTTTCTGGCACGCATATGCGCACTGGCCAGCTGGTCTTCGCACGTGCATGCATGTCAGAAACCGGAAGACCAGGTGACCGTTGCACATGCACATGCTGGAAACCGGAAGCTCAGCTTCCAGGTGCGTGCATGCGCACCGGGGAACTGCTCTTCCGGTTTCCGGCGCTCCCGCATGTCAGGGAGCTGCTCTTCCGGTTTCCAGCGCTCCCCCACGCGCGCACACTCCCGTTTCGGCAGTTGGTGCCGAAAAGGTTCGCCAACACTGGCCTAGCTCCTTTAGGCCACTTGTGGCTGTTGTAGAGCCACACCCCTCCCTCTAGCTGCTGACAACCTCCTTCCTTCCATTTTGATTTGTGTTGTAGGACTGACTGGATGGCAAGAGCAGAGTAAAAGAACCAAGATTGCTAAAGAAAAGCCTCTGACCTCTGCTTGACAGATTTCACTGTAGATTAGAAGCAAGCGCTTCTACATACAGGTTGTAGCTTCAGGACAAGGAACACATTGCGGGGAATTCTTCAGTTTTTGGAAGAGGGTTTCAGGGTTTCATATAGATCCCCCCTGCAGTCTGTATGGCAAGAGCTGGCTCTTTCCAATGACTCTCTTTCTGCCTATCCAAATTCTAATTTTGACTGAAGAAGTTACTTGGATGTGTAACAAAACATCTCAGTTTTAATAAACTTTGGTCCATTTGCCATGATTTAACTTGTTTAAGATACTTTTGGTCTGGATTATTTAACCTTCGTTTACATATTTCTACATGCTAGTTGCTATAAGGAAGTCCTGGTCTAGAAAGTGGTAAAGAACTCTTCTAAGCCAGTGTTTCCCAAATCTTGGTAAATTACCCAAAATTGGGTAAAAGTAGTTTATCTTTAGGTAATGGCATATAAACCACAACTGGAACATTTAAATTGACTTAAAGGTTTTTACCTACATTGGGTAAAAAGGACTTTCTGATAAATGGTTTGGGGTATTTTTTATTTATTAGATTCTTTTTTTATCCTACCTTAATTCAAGGTGGCAAACATATATAATACTCCTTCCTCCTCCTATTATCTCCACAACAACCCTATGTGGTGAGTTGGGCTGAGACTCACCCAGCTGGCTTTCATACCTAAGGTGGGACTAGAACTTCCAGTCTCCTGGTTTCCAGCCTGGAGCCTTAACTAGCAGACCAAACTGGCTCTCTGAAGGAAAAATTTTGGGAAGCACTCCTCTAAGCACTAGGACAGGACCTCAACAAACCCAACTGTTTGTCAGACCTGCACAGAAACAAGGGACTCAGTGGGCTCCATTTATCATATAAGAATGATACAAAATGAAAAGGGAAAAATGTTTTTTTCAAAATGCCCTTCCACACTGGAGATTAGAAACAACAAATAGGCACATGCGCATGTGCGTGCATGCACACACACACACACACACACACACACACACACACACACACACACACACACACACACAAATTCACAAGCACAATCATTTATAGGAATTGTCTATAAAGAAAAGTTGTAACTCTATCTCTACATTGTAGAGAGCAGAAAGGATATATAGCTTAAAAACTGATAAAAATATTTGTTAAATGATAGATTTATTTTACTTTATCATTATGTATTCCAAATATTTCTGATAAATGGTTGGATAGGCAGCTGGTTCCTGTTTCATTGCTAGGAGCCCAAACCTAATTATCTTTTATCTTTGATAACTGATTCTAAAAATGAATGTGTATGTATTTCAAACTGTGATGAAAGAGGATCTTTTTTTAGCACAGTCTATGTAGTATTTGTGTTTAAGAGGGAGAAAATATGTATTTCCTCCTTCTGTTCTGTGTCTGCACCCTTAAATCACCTGTTTAGACTTCACAGATTTTAGTTATACACAAGTACCAGGTACTGGTACTGAAAACAGAAATCCTACATCTTATCTAGCTTTCTCCATATTGTTTACTGAAATAGAACATACGCATTCTTCAACAAGATGTTAACAAGAAACAGAAAGTGGATTGGTTGCTTTGGTTCCAGCCGTTCAATTATTCTAACTATTTAATTCCATAAGAAATTATAGATTAATGAGATATCCCTTTGTGCTTGATTTAAGTATTATTATATTATGGGCAAGGAACTATTAACCTGAAGATAAATTACCTCTGAATAAGGAGGAGCCTGGTAGCATTCTTTCAGACTAACACATTTTATTAAAAGGCATGTATTTTTTCATCACTGCACATAGGCCTTCTAATAAAATATATTACTTTGAAAAAGTATAACCAGTTCCTTCTACTTAATCTACATGGAATTGTATGCAGAGAGTAAATGACAGTCACAAGACACATTTCAAAAGGGATTTTTTTACACACAAAAAATAACTACGATAAAATGTTCCTTCTTTTTAAATGTTCCTTCTTTTTATGGCATTTCTAACATTTGTTGTTATATGATTTGGTAATTATCAAGTGTTATATATTATCTGAAAAAACACTTTACATTAATTAAATAATCCCTTAAAATTAAAGGAATAATAATTTGTAGGTTTTATTGTTTTTTTTTCCCATAGCTCTTTCCATTGTTGTACTGTAATCATTTATTTGAAGTTTTGTATCCACTTTATCATACTTTTTAAAACTTGTTCCATCCCTGTGTCATATTTGAATTACAGACACACACTTCCTAATATGTGATCTTGTAAGTGTTTTAAATTCTGTCTCAAAGTCCCTCCTTTTTTATTTAAAAGCAAGAAAGCATTATTGAGGCTGCTTTTTTAAAAATGCATTTCTTTTGTTGTACCTTCATCTTTCACATTGTGATTAAATATATACATTGCTTTTAAATTGGTTTCAAAGTTACTCAAATTTAAACACTTAGCAAACAAATACTGATTAAAACGAGGTAAGCAATGACTTTTAAAGTAGAATGCTGTGAAATTCATAGCAGAGATCAGGTATTATTATGCAAAGAATATTCTGACATGTACAAATATGTATTTCTAAACTCAATGATACTGATCCCTCTAAGGAATTTATTTAAGTTTTATTTTAAAAAATAAATCACCCTTTAAACAGATTGTACTTCTGAAAATTCTGTCAAGAGTTATGTACATATATAAAGAACAATTAAAAAGTATAGTATAAAGCAGAAGCAAATAATTCTAAATTTAAAAATCTGATATAACATATGAACAATTATACTAACAGATCTTCTGTCTACCATCTAAATTCATTATATCCACCCACTCCACCATAGTTTGTTACAATGTAACAGAAGCACTGATAAATTAATGTCCTACTGAAATTCCCCAGAGATTTCATAAGAGCATCTCTTCAGTCATGCCCCCCAGGTTCAAATGCACCTGATACAAATAGCATCTTGAAAAGCAATTTCACATACTGTATTCTTGGTCTGATTATTAAAGTTGTCCGTGCACATGTAAAAGCCCTACTTTAATAAGGAAGCAATGCTTTGCATGTAATCTGTGATCTTAAAAACAGGCAGCCAGATATTATAGTAATTAATTCAAACAACGCATCTTGCTACTATCTTCACATGATATCGAACACAGAAATCCACATGAAATTTTCATAATTATGTAAAATTTATATAATTTACATAAAATGTATGAACATTGCCTGGACTAAATTCTATTTGGTAAAGCAATCTGAATCCAGATGTTGTCCAATGCATTCAGTCCGCTGAAGGGGGTGCATAAAATCAAGATTTTACTTATGAATTACATTAATTATGAATTCACTTATAAATTACAGGCAGGAATACCGAGTTCCATGACTGCAATTTCCTTTCCTTTTCTTCTTCTCCCCTTACACCACCAAATCAGCTATGGAAAATCTGTAGATGTCATACTTGTGCTTGTTTCATGAAAAAAAAGTGGGCCATACAGTGAATGCCCCAAAGTAATACATAGTAACAGCAGGAAATGAAGATAACGTAGCTGATAACATAGGGAGCAGATCAGCATTTGGGTTTCTTAGGAACAGAGTGAGCTGTTCTCTGAGAAAAGCAGAGAAGTATTTAGAACTAAAGATCAGAAAGGACTCAGAATTTATAGAACTCTGAAAGTAGTAGGAAAAAGGCGGGATGAAGCTCATTATTAGTAATTTCATATGTGTAAATCAAAGTCTTTGTTTTGCATAAAACTACTTCAATTTGCAGCAGAAGTATAAGACTGAGAAATACCTTGCATTTCTTCAACTGCAAAATATTTGAGTCTAAGAAAATGCAGCTCTCCCACGTTATTAAAAATTTTTCCTTGCACCTAAATGGATAACAACTAGACCTCTGAGGAGGAAGAACTGGAAAATTAAATAGACGGAAGCCCAAGACATCAATATTAATGGTCACAAAATTATTTCCAGTTTGGGTCAATCTGATCCTATTTCTGATGCCCTTGAGACCTCTGTGCTTCAGACACCAATGATTCATGTTTATAGGGCCATCTTCTGTTCCAGGCACGCAGAAGTACATGCCCTGAACCACTAAGACATGCTTAATTGAACAATCTTATCTATTAAAAATCCATTTAGCAGGCTTACACCGCCTTATTCCCCACCTTTGGGAAATACACATTTGCATTTTACAAACAGAGGAAATTGGCAAGCTGTTTATCTCAAGGTAAAGAATAGAGTAGGTGGTAATATTCTGGCGCTATATTTCATTTTTATAGACATGCTAACTCTAGTTGCAATATTAAATTTAAGGCAGCCTTGTAGGGTAGCTTTTTTCTTACTTACAACAGCCGCTATCAGGTTGATTACCTAATATGGGAATGCATTTGAGCACTAGACATCCTAAGATAGTGGAGGGTAACCATTTTTAGCCCAGGAATTATACTTTTTCAAAATACCAACCCCTTTGAGTTAATGGCCTAAACATGTCTAGGCCTTTTTTCTGGTTTTCCAGGAGGGTTGCATACATCCTTGATGTTTCCACTCTAAATGCCATATATAAAAAGAAGTAAAATACAGCACCAAACAACAAAAACATTTTGTTGCTAATCTCAAAAGTCTTTAGAAACTGCCAAAGAGAGCCTGAGGGCCACATTCAACCATGGATTGCTCACCCATTTAAGTCAATAATGGAGTACAACCAATAACATTAAAAACAGCACAGTTTATTATATCTCTTAAAGGGTAAAGGGATTTCACAAATGATCACCTCAGAAATACCTATCTAACCTTAGCCAAGTGCAATGTTGGAATTTATTATTTTATGTACAAAACAAATCTGAAAGATTGGAACAAGGCAATGATTTAGTGAAGGAATATTTGCTTTTATCAATCAATGAATTCAAAAAGATTCACAATGTTGTCCAGATCTGGGAAAAAAGAATATGGTTTGCGAATGTGTTCTATAGATGTCCCAAAGATACAGGGTGGTGGTGGAATAGTACATTTTAAATTTTTGCACTTAAAAAGAAAGGCAGAAAATAGTTTCAGGACCACATGTTAATAAAGTTACATGTATAACTATTATCTTACTGTCACAACCATTTTTTTTTAATTCTCAAATTGTTTCTATTTTTTTAAATAAAGAGGGAAACAAGCAAATCTAGTAAATAAATATACTACATATACAATTCATTACAAAGCCAGTGATGCTCCAAAAACTGTAGTCCAAACAGTGTTGTGTTCCAAATGAATTAAGGACTGAACAAAATATATTCATTGTATAGATTGTATAGATTTCCAGTAGCACAAGGTCTTGTCATGATTCAAAGTGACAGTCACCATAAATATTAATTAAATGTTCCACTTAATACCTCCCAGCTTTGCCAACCAAGCTTCAAAATTCCTTCCACCCTCCCTAGAGAAACCCACGTAGACCATTCCACAAACAATCTTAATTTACTGGCTATTATTTAACCTTTGGGGCGTTGGTCTTACCTGATACGCTCCTTCTCATTCACGTGGAAACAGCATCCAGGAATGGGTTAACTCCATCTGTAATCCGATAGGACTGAGTCTGCAGAGTGAATGACATGCCTCCTCTGCATGCTTCCCCAGCTTTTCCACGAAGGAGTTGATGCAGACTGACATGTTGCACTGTGTTGAAGTAGGATCTCCTCGTGGACCCAGGACCGGATGCTACTCCGGTTGGGGCTGATGCTTTCTCCATGTGAATGAGAAGGAGCGTATCAGATAAGACCAACGCCCCTTCTCCATCTAGGTAGAGACAGCATCCAGGAATGGGACATACCAAAGCTGGCAGTCCTATTGGGAGGGCGCGTTCTGGTCCGAAGTCCCCTGCTCCGTATGGACCAGTTGAAGCACCCGCCTGCCAAAGGCTGCCTCAGCCGAGGCATAAGAGTCTAACTTATAGTGGCGGATAAAGGGGGATGGGGAGGACCAGGTGGCCGCACGGCAGACCTCCTCAATAGATGCTTGAGTTGCCGATGCCGCAGTGGTGGCTGCGCTTCTGGTGGAGTGGGCGGTGATGTTTCTTGGCAGCGGCAATGCCTGTGTCTCACAAACATTGGCAATACACGCCCTGATCCACCGGCCCAATGTTGATGGGGTGACTCTGTTGCCCAGCGAGGCCGGCTGGAAGGAGACAAATAGAGATTCCGTCCTCCGCATGGAGGAAGTCCTTCGGACATAGATGCAGAGGGCCCTGTGCACATCCAAGGTATGCCACCTTCGTTCTAAGCGATGGGCTGGCTCAGGACAGAAGTTCAGTAGCACCAGTTCCTGTGCCCTATGGAACCAAGTGTTCACCTTAGGGATGAATGTAGGGTCCAGCCTCAAAACCACCCTGTCAGAGTGGATCACACAAAGGTCCGACCGAATCAACAGAGCCGCCAGCTCTGAGATTCGCCTGGCCGACGTTATGGGCACTAGGAATGTCACTTTATACGTAAGATAGCGCAGGTTGGCTATCCTCAAAGGTTCGAAGGGGCCCCGAGTAAGGGAGTTCAGAACCTTGGTCAAGTCCCATATGGGGAACCTATAAACACCCGGGGGCCGGAGGTTGGTTGCACCCCTGAGGAACTGATGAACCAGGGGGTGTTGGGAGAGGGATTCCAATGCCCTGCATGTCAAAATGGAAGAAAGGGCAGCAACCTGTCTCCAGATAGTATTCGGATATAACCCGTTATCGAGACCCTCTTGGAGGAACTCCAGGATCTGGGCTATGGAAACGTCCGTGGGGGACAATTCCCCTCTTGACACCACTCACAAAAGGCCTTCCATGTGGTGTTGTATATACAGTTGGTCGAAGCTCTGCGCAAGGCCTGAATTGTCTTGATGACCATGGCAGAAAAGGTGTCCCCCTTCAGAAGGCTCCGCTCAAGTGCCAGGCAATCAGTTAGAACCACTGGGTGGAGTGGACCAATGCCCCCTGGCTGAGGGAGACCCTGCTCTGAGGGATTCTCCAGGGTCAAGCCACGGATAGGTTCACCAGGTCTGCGAACCAAGGCCTCCTGGGCCAATGGGGGGCCAGCAGTAGAAGTTCCGCTCCCTCCTCCAGCAGTTTCCTGATGACCTTCGCGATGAGCGGAAGAGGAGGGAATGCGTACAGAAGTCCTGGGGGCTATGGACTACGCAGTGCATCGATCCCCTCTGCCCCTGGCGTCGTGAATCTGGCAAAAAATCGTGGGAGTTGACAGTTGTCTTGAGTGGCAAACAGGTCGACTGGTGGGAGGCCAAAACGTTCCATCAGTTCCCGGAACAGAGACAGATGTAGACACCACTCCGCATGATCCACTGACGCATGGCTGAGCCAGTCCGCCTCCACATTGGCTACTCCTGATATGTGTGCCTCCCATATGGACCGCAGATGGGTCTCCACCCAGAGGCCCAGTTGCTCAGCCTCTTGCATAAGATGCCTGGAGTGGGTCCCTCCCAGGCAGTTTATGTGTGCCTTGGTGGCCATGTTGTCTGTCTCGGCCTGAGACCACGTTCTCGAATTTCCTGAGGGCCAGGTGGATCACCCGGAGCGCCAACCAATTGATGTTGTGGCTCAGATCTTCCTGAGACCACTGTCCCTGGGTCATGTGGGACTGGAGGTGAGCTCTCCAGCCAAAAAGGCTGGCATCGGTCGTAAGAGTCAGGCGTTGTGGTTCTCTGAATTGGCAGCCCTTTGATACGGCCTCGGATGTCCACCATTTGAGAGATCGGATCACCTCTGGTGGAACCCGAACCCTGACTTGTGTACTGCCCTTGCCTGACCTCTGGTATGGAAGGAGGAACCACTGCAGCTTCCTGCTGTGGAGTCGTGCCCACGGGTTGATAGAAATACATGACACCAACTTTCCCAGGAGCTGGGAGAGAAGGAGAAGTGGGATGGTGCGTTCTCTCCTGATGCGGAGTGCCAGCTCTCTTAGACTGGACTGGCGTTCCTGGGATAGGTACACTTTGGACTCCACCGTGTCGATGACTGCCCCTAAATGGAGCAGTCGAGTCGATGGAACTAAGTGGCTTTTGGCTGTGTTTATGGAGAAGCCGTGGGCCTGTAGGACCTGTATGGTGACATTCAGGTCCCTCCTTGCCTGTTGTTCTGATCCGGACTGAATGAGTATGTCGTCCAGATAGAACTGGAGCCTTATGGGAAGACTCCGGAGATGGCCCACCAGAGTGACCATCAGTTTGGTAAATACTCTGGGGGCGGAGGACAGGCCAAACGGTAGCGCCAGGTATTGATAGTGTTTCCCTGCATAGTGGAAGTGGAGAAACTGTCTGTGGGCTGGAAGGATGGGGACGTGAAGGTACGCTTCCATCAGATCCACCGACGTGAGGAAGTCACCCTTTCTGATGCTCTCTAAGATGGTCTGAAGCGACTGCATTTTGAACCGTCGGTAAACGACGCGACAGTTCAAGGTCTTGAGATCGAGAATCGCCCTCCACCCCCGCCCCGAGGTTTTTTGGATTACAAACAGTAGGGAGTAGAATCCCTGTCCTCGCTGCTCCTCTGGAACCGGTTGAATGGCCTGAATGTCCAAAAGGTGTTTTATGGTCGATTCCATGAGGAGCCGTTTTGTCCGGTCCTTTAATACAGGAGAACGGATGAAAAACCTTGGGGGGGTGGGGTGGAGAGGAACTCCAGGGAGAGGCCCGATCTCACCGTCTCCCTGACCCATGCGTCCGTGGTGGTATCCTCCCATTGGCTGGCAAAGAATACCAAGCAACCCCCAATGGGAGGGTTGGACGAGCAGTCACCTCGAGCATTGAAAGGAATGACCCCTCCCACCCCGAAAGGACCGTTTGGGAGGGTATCCTTGCCCTTGCCTGCCCTGCCTGTCCTGATGCTGTCCTTGTCTGGGGGGGAATGGCCTCTGAGATCTAGGCAGCCCGAAACCACTGTCTTGCCCTCGGTATGAAGAGGGGCGAAAATAAGGGAAGGGGCGAGAATCGGCCCTCCGAGACATAGACGGCAGGACCTTGCACTTATCCCTGGACTCTACTAGAATGGGCTCCAGGGAGGCTCCAAACAGCTGATCCCCGGAATACGGGGCTGATGCCAGTCTCCATTTATTCCTGGCATCTGCTTGCCACTGGCGAAGCCACAGGAGACGTCAGGATGCTACGGACGAGCCGATGGACTTGGCCGCGAATCTCGCCGCATTTAGAGTGGCATCTGCCGAGAATTCCATTGCCGCCATAATTTTGTTGAGATCCTGGTGGGACCTCGTGTCTGCAGCTGGGAGCCTTTCCTGCAACTGTCTCAACCATAGAAGTGAAGCTCTGTTAAAGAAAGAGGCCTATGTGGAGGCCTTAATCACCCAGGCGGCCGCTTGGTGAGCCTTTATCAATGTTTGCTCCACCATTTTATCTTCCAGATGGAGGGATTCCACCGGGGACCCTGTCACTAGAGAAGGTGAGCATAACGCTGCAACCGGAGCATCCACAGATGGAACTTGAAAAGCCTTAGAGAGGTCTGGGCCCATATTATAAAAGCGCCTGTTGAGACCGCTAGGATTGAGACCCATTCCAGGTGAGGCACACTGCCTCTGCACTACATCCAGGAATAACCTGGGGACGGGAACCTCTTCTGTCTCAATAGTTGGCTCTGCAAAAAGCGGATCTGCCAGATCAGCTGACCCTGAATCAGCTTCCTGAGGAATCTGGGTGGTACCCAGCCTCGTGGTATTCTTAGCTTTGAAAAGCAATGATCTAAATAGTGGGGGCCTAAATAGGCCAACAAAGGCAGGTGTATCAGGCATTAGGCCTTCATCATCAGTTAAATCCAGGTCATGTTGCATATCGTCTCCAGAAAGGGATGCCTGGCTAGAAGGGGCATTGGTCTTACCTGATACGCTCCTTCTCGTAGGGTGGAGATGAAGCCGGAGAGTAGGCCTGATCCTGAGGAGGAAGAGCCTCCCACGCAAAATGGATCCCCTGATGATGCCCGTGGGCCCTGGAGGAATCTATCCCCGAAGTTGCCCTCTGCTGTAATCCAGCTGCAATCCCTTATCTGATGGCCTCAGAGATCAAGGCTCCCATACTAGCCGGGATTATAGGCTCTGACTGCTCATCTGAGCGGAGGCCTACAGCGGTGGGAGTAAAGGTTGCCTCAGCCGAGGAAGACCGCTGATGTGCAGGAAGCTCCCAGGAAGGAGGGGGGCCCCTAGGGGCTGGCATGGAGCCGAATAACAACTGTTGCTGGGCAAGGTCAAAGGCTGATCCCTGGTGTCATCTGGAGACCATGCTGCCGTTTGAGGAGCTCCAGAAATAACAGGTGGCTCCAACTGCTGTAAGGCAGAAGAGGAGGAGCGGGCCAATTGGCCTTCCTGATGACCACTTGCCCTCCTGGCTGAATCCCTCTGGGTCTTGGCAATCACCCTTTCAATGGCCTTGTGCCTTTGTTTGGCCTCCTTCTCAGCAGTCTTAGAAGCCTTTTTATCTGAGCGAGGCTTCGGGTCAGCTTTCCTTTTAGAGGATCGAGTCCTAGAAGGCCCTGCGATATTGCTGCTGCCCGAAGAAGATGGCGCCGGGCTGTCTGCCACGAGGGCTGCATCGTCGGCCATGGCGTCCACCATTTTGTTTTGGCCGGAGCATGCGGTCTCGCCCGAATGGGCCCTGCCGCTGCAAGCGCTAATAGAGAAGGCACTGATTAGTGTGCCCGGAGTGTGGGCAGGGGCTAAAATGCCTCCCGAAGCTATTGGGGGCTGTGGCACTGATCCTGGGGCATGGGCACACGGCGGGGGTAGAAACTCACCCCGCAGCTGAATCAAAATGGCGCCTCATCCTTTTCTATTTCGCGCTGCTGCAATGGTGCAGTTGCGATGAGCCCCGGATAGCGCTGCGGAGTCAGGCTCGTGCGCGCTGCCAAATCTCGCTGCCGTCTGGCAGAAAGGAGCAATCAGGCTATAGGGCTGAATAAATGAAGCCCGAGGGTCAGCGTTTTGGAGCCAGGCTCGTGAGCGCTGCCCTGTTAGATCTGTCGCCCGACAGTCTAACAGCCGCCCATGCGGCCTTCAGCAGGATCAGGCAAGAGCCCTTCATGCTGGAAAGGAGAGCAGCTCGATCAGCCAGGCTGAGAGCCGCTGTGATCCGAGATGAAACAATCTCTAAATAGGTTGAATATCAGCATTCAAGAGTGGGAAAACTCTGCAACACGTCTGGTCCAGGCTACGACTGAGTCTAAAAGCTGGGGAAGCAAGCGGAGGAGGTGTGTCATTCACTCTGCAGACTCAGTCCTATCCGATTACAGACGGAGTTAACCCATTCCTGGATGCTGTCTCCACCTAGATGGAGAAGGGGCAGTTTTCCTTATTGTGGGCCTTTTCAGATATCCTGAACTATATATCCCAGAATCACGAGTCAGTATAACCACCCTGACTAGAAATTTTGTGGATAAGATCAAGTATCTACTTCACTTAAAAGGTATGCTTGAACAACTGTATTCACCCTTTCATACATGCAACATACTTGCCTAGGGAATACAAACATGCCAACCAGCAATTTGATGTAAATAAATTATTTAACTTTTCCCCAGTTCTCACCCCCCAGCTTAGATGGAATAAAGTAAGCTAAATAAGTCTATCATCACCATAGTATAAGTACAACTTAAATACAATTATGTGGGGGTAAGAACTACTGAATGTTAGAGGATTTTTTTTTAAATAAAGTATAAATAAGTAATAAGAGTGAAGTGAAGTGACTATGCTTTGTTTTGCAAAGTTTTGGCAAACGCTCTACAGGACCCAGGACTTGTTTCCTCCAATACAATTTACCCCAAGCTTTAGCAAGCTGTGACATATCCTCTGGCATGCACTAATCAAAGCCTAAACAGGCTTTTACAGAATATCTCTTTGTATTTTTTTTAAATTACACCTAGGAAATATGAAGCAGCTCTGAAGCAATACTGAATGTTTTGTCTGGGCAACCTGGCACTAACCTATAGCAACCTGTAGTAATCATCAATTAATTTCTTTTTTTAAAGTCCAAATTAAAATAATATTTTATTTATTTGTATCCTGCCTTTTATTATTTTACAAATAACTCAAAGCAGCAAATATATCCAACACGCCTTCTTACTTTTTCCCTTACAACAACAACCCCGTAAAGTAGGTTGGGCTAAGAGTGAGTGACTGGCTCAAAGTCACCCAGCTGACTTTCATGCCTAAGGATGGACTAGAACTCACAATCTCCTGTTTTCTAGCTCAATGCCTTAACCACTAGGCCAAATTGGCTCTCTATAGCAGTGTTTCTTAAAAGTGTGGTCCTAGGATCCCTGGCAATCCCCTAACATCCTCTCATAGGTCATCAAAATCAAAATTATTTTGCCAGATATTTAACACATTTGCAAAAATTTAAAACAAGGACACTCTTCACATTGTTCTATTATATTTTATGTTAATATCCAATGATATGTTGCTATTTTATGTGATTCAATAAATATTTCATGAATGCATCAATTTTAATTTTTAATGTTATACATTGATAAATATAACCCATACAAACAGCTTTTATTTTTATTTTTTTTAAAAGGTTAATTATAATTTTTAAAAGTAGGAAGGACTCCTGACAGCAAAAAAATTAAGAAACACTGCTCTATGGTACAGCTCTGATACACTTAAAGCAATGGTAAATCTGTTTTTATTTATTTTCCTTTGAAACTCTTGAATGCAATCTATTTTCACACTTGCAAAAAACTTTTCTCTCACTCAGATCCTCAATTTTAGATGCCTTAACTGGTCTTTCAAAGAGGAAGATAGTTTGACAGTTATACAGCACTTCTTCATAAGAATCCAGATTTTTTTTTTATTCAAGTGTACTGAGCATAAAATAAAGTCATAGATGAGAGAAGAGGGAAAGCTCTTTTCAACTGTTTCAAGAAATATGGGAGTGGCAATAGCAGAAATTTGGAAGTGCCCTAGTTTGTGTTGCTGATTTTTTTTTTATTGATTTTATTGATATTATTCTATTGAACTTCTTGTCCTCTTCTATACCATTGATTTCTAAAATACTACACTGCTTTTAACAAACAGTAATGCACCAGGCTAGAAACCAGGAGACAGTGAATTCTAGTCCCACCTCAGGCATGAAAGCCAGCTGAGTGATTTTGGGCCAGTTTGTTTTGTTAATTCATGTCAGAAGCATCACATTTAAAATAAATACTATATAAAATTTAAAATATAAAATATCAGATTGAATTATCTATAGGTTAAAGAGATCTTACCCAAAAACTAGCAACCTTAACTGCGTTCTCTCATGCTTGTTGCCAGTCACTCTCTCTCTCTCTCAGCCCAACCCATCTCACAGGGTTATTGTTGTGGGGAAAATGGGAGGAGGAAGGAGTTCCCCACCTTGAGTTGTTTATAAGAATAGTTAAGGCAGGATATAAATGAATAAATAAATAAATTCACACAGAATCAATGTTCACATGCAAAAGGATCCAATCTTAGAAACACCAGCTGTCAGCTCTGCCTGGTTTGGCTTGGCACCTCACAAGCATTCTGCCATCAAAAGCTGGAAGGGGGAAGGAGGGGCGAAGGATGAAAGGGAAATAAAGCTTTGTGTGTACGTGATGGGAAATCAGGAGGGGGAACGACAGGTGATAAGGACCAGAGCATCCGGATCCTGTTTGCACCAGCATCCCATGGCCAGGCACCCTGAGAAATATGCGGATTATCCCAAAACATCTCAAGAGTTCTCAAAACATCTTGGCGAGCTCTGATTGGCTGGAAATGGACTGGTCACGGGGGGGGGGAGAGAGGTGGGCTGTGGGTAAATCTACACCTTTTTTTGTACCTAGCGAGGGTGGGAGATTTCAGAGCTGGCTTGGCATTACTGCAACCCATTCCTTTAGTAAAAGAACCCTTTGCTTTTAACCATGGAGTCAAGGGCCTTTCTTGGATTGGGGCAGGTCTGACACCAGCAAATAACCAATAACCGAGTCTTTCTTCCCAAACTTGTATTATGGGTTCCTTCTCCAGTGTCTTTAGATCCTTTTTATTGTTTGTTTTTCATATTTCTAAACTGCCTCAAAGAGGGACTCTCTAAATGCAAGGCAGTGCTTGGAGAGAATATAGAGATTCAGATATACAGTACCTTTTGCTTTTAAACCTCATCCATCTCTATGCTGTTGGCTAGGATCCAGCAATAAATAGACAGATCTTGTATCTAGTTTGGCTTGATAATGACAAAAAACATTAGAAAAACAGTAAAACCCCGAAGAGATGGACATGTTTCTGTATGCATTTTAAGTATTTATACAAGAGTGCCCAACAAAATTCATTAACAATGTCACACTTTCTGTCACATCTGAGGCAATTTTATTGCTGTGTTTTTTCTATTGACTTTACACAGGCACTAATTGCTAAACTGTCACGCTATCAACTGATTGAAGACTTGCATTGCTGATTTCTCAACGGACCATTATGTGACCAGGGCATGACTGATACATGAATAATTTAAGTTCTCTGTCTGGAAATTTTATAGAGCTGTACAAATGTTGCTGCATTAAACATGTTTAAAACACCTATTTTAAAGGCTACACCATTTTTCTATACCAAATTAATGTTACCCGCAAAGGCTATACTGGTAGCTTAGATACAGTAGTAGAAAACCAACATGATTGTTTTATTATTATTTTAAAGTACTATTAGAATGTAGTTATGCAATGTCCATATTTTTTCTAATTATTTCATAGGAGCCGTGTTAAAAATTACAGTCAGATTTCAGAAAAGCTCGAATTCTGCTTGAAAGCCCAGCAGCTGCAGTATCAATTCAATACTATATCAAATAGTGACTTGAAAAGTATACTTGAGCATACTCAACATAAAAGTATGTTAAAAAAATTATGAAAGCTGATTTTGCATCATGTTGATGCAAAAGCTACATTAACTTAAAAAAAAACCCAATGGCGACTGTAAGTTAATATTAATTAAATATGTTCCATAAATACTTTGATTCAAGAGTCTTTTCAATGGTGCATTCACTGATATTGTAATCAAGTGCAATAGCAATAGCACTTAGACTTATATACCGCTTTACAGTGCTTTACAGCCCTCTCTAAGCGGTTCACAGAGTCAGCATATTGCCCCCAACAATTTGGGTCCTCATTTTACCCATCTTGGAAGGATGGAAGGCTGAGTCAACCTTGAGCCGGTGAGATTTGAACTGCCGAACTGCAGCTAGCAGTCAGCTGAAGTAGCCTGCAGTGCTGCACTCTAACCACTGCGCCACCTCGGCTCTTAGTGCACCCACCTTATTGGTCATCCTTTTTCATCTTTTTTAGCATTATGGAAGTCACAAGGGAGTTGTACTTTTGCACAATGTGTCTAAAATATGAGTTTGAGCCTGGACATTTGTCCCTTGAGCGAGAGCTCTGGATTGATTTCTTTCACAATCCATTTGTTTTCTGACTATCTATGGTATTCTCAGGAATAATAATATATTAAATCTCCTTTCTCTGGTATTAATGTATAGGCTGACTTTTTTTCAGTCAGTTGGCCATTGTGTTGTCTGCTGATTGGTGGGCATGGTTTGGCTATGCCTATTATAAATTTGTCACTTAGTGTTTCTAGGCCATTTATTCCATATTTCAGATTTCTAAATGAAGATTAAAAAACAGGTATCTAACTGGCATTTATTATTTACTAGCTGATACCCGTGCTTCGCTACGAAACTATGTGATGGGGCTTGATAAATTGACACTTAAAGCTTGAAAATTAATGAGTAGTTAAAAAAGGGACTGTATTATTTTGTTAGAGATGGTAAGCTAAGTTTCTGTTACAGATGAAGACATTATTTGCATAGCATAGACTTTAAATTCGTCCCTCAGATGAATTGCTCAGGACCTCCCTGTAAACAACATTCCTGGTTTTGCTCTCTGGCTGGAGGATGACCAGGCTGGCAGGTGAACTGACTCTGGAGCATGCCACATAGATCTGGCCATTGGAGAAACAGTCACTCCTCAGATGCACACCAGCCACTTTCAAAGTCTGTCCCTGTTCCTTATTGATGGTGATGGTAAAGCTGCTTGCTGCTGTGAAAGCAAAAGTGAAACTGAAACTCCTCTGCTTGTGTTTTGCATTTGGATCAGATTTCTTTTCAGGTGGGGAGGGGGGAGTAGAACTCCTTAGCATCAGAACTTGTTAATATTAATATAAGAAATACTCATGCTGCGATGGTCATTTTGAAAAACCCTTTCTTAGTGAGCACCTAGAAGCCAAAAGGAATATATGTGGCAAATTTCAAGTTTGTAAGCTTTACGGTTCTGGAGATTTCGTGATTCATGCGTGAGTGGTTTTCATTTTTATATATATAGAGATTTTATTTACTAAATTTTTATGCACCCATTTCCCCTAAAAGGTGACTCTGGGCGGCTTACATTGCATTCTAATGCATTGCAGCCTGAAAGAATAATCAGATTATCTGATATCAATAGCATTTTATGTCTGTAATATATCAGCTTCAAATTCTAGTAAGCCTTGCTTTCCTACAAGAAATTTTTGCCTAATTGCTGCCTAATTGTAATTTAAACTAGTTTAAGTCCCCTCATGAGACTGCATTATGCTACCCAGACAACCTCAAATATGTGATGCGTTCTGCATAAAATCTTGCTGCGACAGCAATATCATCCGAAGCCTCTTTCAGCTTTAGCAGTAAAGTCTATATACAGTATGTATGCAATGTGGTACTAAAAAGAGTTCAATTGTTGCTTTTAACATAACTCTAACTCAGAGTGTGAGACTATGAGCAAGTAGTTTTAATTATGAAAGAGCCACTATTACACTTGGCAGTGAATACCAACTCTTTCATTACTCCCTAGGTAAAAGATGCGGTATATAAGGTGCTCAGGGAGGAGTAGCATCTTTGGTGGAAGGGCCTGCGATGTTCTTCTTAGGACTGCTCATTCACCTTTGATCCCCACCTGGTGTTCAGCTTTCACCTGTGGCAATTACAAGTAGCTGCAGCAGCCACACACCAGAAAGCATCTTAGCCCCTTTACACCGTAAGCAAGCAAGGACTGCCAGAAAATCATTCAACGTTGGAAGACTACAAGCTCCAAACCAAGTCCAACATTTCCAACATGTATCTAATGAAAAACTCTCCAGCAAGTTACTGCTTGCAGGAACCTATTCTGAAAAGTGGATGCACTTTAAAGTTGCCATCGTACAGACTGCAAAAACAGTACTTGGACAAGAACAAGGCCTATGCAGACTGGCAGAACAACCTGTTATCTATCTCAATGAAAAGCAAGTTTAATAGCAATAGCACTTAGACCTATATACTGCTTCATAATGCTTTACAGCCCTCTCTTAGCGGTTTATAGAGTCAGCATATTGCCCCCAACAATTGCCTCAGCAATCCTCAATTTACTGACCTCAGAAGGATGGAAGGCTGAGTCAATCTTGAGCCGGTCAGGATCGAACTCCTGGCAGTGGGAATGCAGTTATCCTGCAATACTGCATTCTAACCACTGCGCCACCTGCAGTCCATACTTCAGACAGAATTGTGGGAAATGCAGAACAAGCGGTGGCAAAGGAAGGCTGAGCAGGTGAACTGCTATGCGGAAACGCATGCTACCAGAGTTCTTCAGTGCCATTAAGTCAGTTTATAGTCCTTCTAAATCAGAATGTTCCCCCTTATGGGTTGAACCTAATCAAAGACCAGGAAAAACTAAAAAACTAGTGGGCTGAACACTTCCAACTTACCTAGATACCTAGATACCCTAGACTGCCTCCCTCTCCTGTTGAGATCAGGAAAACAATCTTGCAGATGTGCTCAAATAAAGCAACCAGGCAGAAAGGCATTTCTGCCGAGATCCACAAAGCACTAAACCCAAACACCTTGCAGGCATTTCAAAACATCTTAGAAGACATTTGGTCCACAGAGGAGATGCCCGATGACTGCGATGAAGTGTTCATTCTGACTCTCTATAAAACAAAGAAAGCAAATCAAACTACAGTGGTAACTCACTGCTATCCATTGCAGGCAAGATCTGTGCTTGCATTCTCCTAAACAGACTGTCTCAGAAAGGAACCTTCCAGATGTATAGTGTGGTTTTTGGCCAGAACAGAGTCCTGAAGACATGATATTTGTCATGAGCCAAGTCCAGGAGATGTGCATGGAGTAGAACAAGCTTCTTTATTCTGTCTTCACTGACCTAACAAAAAAAAAATTGATACTGTCAAGAGGAAGTGTCTCTGGATCTGAGACATGGATGCCTGAAGAAATTCATGAAATTGATTCAGCTACTCCATGATAGTATGATGGGACAAGGTTTTTTTTTACAACAGTGATGCATCAGCTGCATTTGCTATTTCCTAGTCCCAGTGTTTTTCAATTTGGTCTTCACTTGCATGTTGTCATGTGCACGAGTTGTCCAAGCCTGATTTCAGTCACTAGGTTTAAACATTACAGGTTATTTCAACTTAAGTGTTGTATGAATCCATCCAATGTAATCAGTAGATTGCAGCATGATTCCTAAACTGAACTAATCTAAAATAATCTTCTTTTAATCCCATGTTAAACAAGTCAAAGTAGCCTAGTTCACACATAATACTAAATCATAAGTTATAGCTTATAAATACAGATAGTCCTCAACTTACAACTACAATTGAGCCCAACATGTCTGCTATTAAGTGAAGCATTTGTTAAATGAACTTTGCCCCATTTTACGACCTTTCTTGCCACAGTTGTTAAGTGAATCACTGCAGTTGATAAGTTAGTAACCTGGTTGTTAAGTGAATCTGGCTTCCCCATTGACTTTGCTTGTCAGAAGGTTGCAAAAGGGGATCATATGACTCCAGGACACTGCAACCGTCGTAAGTATGAACCAATTGCCAAGCAACTGAATTTTGATCACATGATCAAGGGGAGGCTACAAGGTTGTAACTGTGAAAAACGGTCATAAGTCACTTTTTCAGTGCTGCTGTAACTTTGAATGGTCACTAAATGAACTGTTGTAAATCGAGGACTATCTGTAATGGCGGATTTTTATAAATCATGTTAATCCATTACAAAATTAAGCGATACAAGAAACCTGTGTCTGTCTTTTCTCTCCCTGCCAGAAACAGTAAGCGAGTCTAGTTTAAATATGAATATAGTTCAGGTAACAACTGAGTATTAAGCAAAATGAATCTAAGGCTTTGGACAATCATTCTACCCAAGATCAATGTATCAGCCATTTGGTGTTTTTTTGAGCCAATCTCACAAACAAGTGATCTCTTTTTTTTTTTTAAAGTACATCATAACTGAAGCCAAATCTCAAATTGTTACATTATCCCAAATCAACAGAATCAAGAATGAAGAACATGTAACTAATTCCAGCAATTACTGGTTTATGAGAAACCATAATGATAAATATCATCCCATTATAGAGAAGACATTTCATTTGAGAATTCATTAAACAAAGAGGAGAACGGAAGAAAGGATATAAGAAACTGTAAGTATTTCCTGCAGAAGTCCTCAAGCCACATAGAGGAAAAAGAACGTGCTAGCTGACTTAGGATGTATTCCCCCATGAAATGTCAACATTTCACGCAAGCCAAATACGGATGGGGACGTTCAGTAAAAAAACTGAGGTTATAGGAGTCTTGAAATGGAACACAGATGATGTTATGAACCTTAATTTAATCTTAATTTATCTAGTCCTTGATAGATATAGCTAGCTAGCTAGCGAGCGAGCGAGCGAGAGGGGGGGGGTAAATGATAGATAGATATATAGATATAGATATATGCACTTTTTTTTCTAAATGACATTA
Organism: Thermophis baileyi; assembly: GCA_003457575.1. NCBI lineage: Eukaryota > Metazoa > Chordata > Lepidosauria > Squamata > Dipsadidae > Thermophis > Thermophis baileyi. The sequence continues at coordinate 2,236,168 of QLTV01004146.1, forward strand.
AACAGAAACAAAGCAGAATATAGCCAGACAACTAGCAGAAGAAATAAAGCAATACAGCAATAAAGCCAAAATAAAACAGCAGCAAATAAAAGCATTGCAAAAATCAAAGAGCCCTAAAGCTGTTCTTAAAATACCTAGGAGAACCACCAGTTTTAATGAAGAAAGATGACTCTGTAGGCTTGTGGCAAATCCATCCAGATATGGAACTCCTCAGATGGCCTGCCATAAATGGTTTAGAAACCTTGCCATTTTCGTTGTTATCCATCTTGCTTCATTTCAACAGACCAGCTGCAGGAGGGACCAGGATGACGACTGCAGAAAACAGCGTAGGGAAATAGCATTCCCTGGGTCAAGATGCAATTTTTTTTCTTCCTGCCCCTAACCATGCTAGAATTTTAAAATTCCACGAGAAAATATCCAAACCTTCCACCAGTGATGGATTCTAAATCCCATCGCTACCGGTTCGCGCATGCGCAGAAGCGTCTGGGGCGGGTGGGCGGAGCCTCCCACCGCCGCCACTACCAGTTCGTAGAACCGGGCCATACCGGTAGCAACCCACTGCTGCCTTCCACCCAGCATTGTTCAGATCACTATGATGCAGACATTAGAAATGGAAAGCTGATCTGAGCTCAGTGCAATAATCCACTAAGAAAGTCAACTGACTGCCAAGCCAGTTCATTTAATGTTTTATCTATCACATAACACAAGAGTTAACAGATTCCTTTTTTTTTTTTTGCAAGTATGCTTTTTCTATAAGTCACTGGCATAAGACCTAAGCGTGCAAGACTGAAGGTATCGTTTCCTGAAAAAAAGCAAGTAACTTACTTAAACCACCAATAGAGACATGCCTACTTCCAAAAGCATATATTTTAAAAGTTATATGAAATATTCTAGATTTTATCAACATAGTGACCAATTATGAATAGGCTTATTAGTGTATCTGGTTTCGGGAAACTGATATAGAACTAGAACTTAACATCTATTCCCAAATCAAGGCATATGATTATATCTCTAGCAATTCTGAAAATTTTGCAGATATAGAATGACTGTGACATCTCTCAACAAGGCCAGCTGACAATAAAATAACCCAAATTACATATTTCTGAGAACTTCCCCACTCGGAGGATAGTTAAATTAATTACCAGCAAAGGAAAGGAATATTATACACCTGCTGCATGATGAATTATTCTATTTATTCATGCATGAGTCTAGACAATGACAATAAATCAAATGGCTGTATCTGTACTGATACAACAATTTACCACATAAGGAAAGATAAAGATAAAGGAAAAAATACTGATTTTTTATTAAATCAAAATATTCTAACTACTTTGCTTTAATGTTTTGAACACTTAAGTTAACCTGAACGAAGTAAAGTGGCAGATCTTTAGTAATTACTAGAAAGTAATTACCAGCATTACTTTTGAAATAAAATACTCTGAAAATAAATCAGTGATTCATTATGAAAATTGATATCTATGCCTCCTTCTTCATAACAGCTAAACTGATTTAATTATCCCAGAAATTTCTAAGGTAAGCTTTATAATCAAGTTCATATTGTTATATATTAAAGATTGGGATTAATATTTTTGCATATCCTTCAATCATGTTTCAAAGACAATTTAATTTTATACAGTAAAATATGTTAAATGACAATCACCAATGAAGCATTAAAATAAATGCAAGACAGATTTCAAAGCAATATGAAATCAATTAAAACAAAGTAGGTTCAAAATTTAGGAGAAACAAAAATATTGTTTTGTGATGCTAAACAAAAAAGTCTCCCTGGAGAAAGCTTCAATAAAGAGACATCATCACTAAATAGAGCATCTTCTCAACATCAAAGTTGTCTAATTTTTTCTTCCATTTAATCCTACTTGATTCTTGAAGACTGCCTTGACAAGTCCCTGCAGTTTTCTTGGCAAGTTTTCTCAAAATTGGTTTGCCATTGCCTTCTTCCTAAGGCTGAAAGATAGTGACTGGCCCAGTCACCAAGCTAGCTTTGTGCCAAAAGCAGGACTCACATTCTCCTAATTTATAGCCCGATACCCTAACCACTGCCTCAAATTCTTAGAATGCCATCTACCAAAGATCTTAATGGAAACAAAGAAGGCACTTCTGATGACAAGTGGTCAAGACTTCATTTATTTTTATTTTGGCAGAAGCGTTGCCATTTGTGCTAGCACTTTACATCATGTGTTTACTTAGTTTACAAAGCTGAATTCTGAAGTTCAATTTACAGATCATCCCCAAAAGCAACTTTTTTTAAAAAAAAAACAGTATTTTTTGAAATTACTAAAGCACAAATAATCAAGAGCTGATTAGGTTAAATAGATAATAAGATATACTCCATGGCATAACAGCAATCTTTTTATTCTAAATCAGTTGCTGTTTCACCCTAAATATCAAGAACATTGGTTTCACAAAGCTACAAATTGCATAAAGAACATAAAACTATATTGTGCTAAATAGTTAGGGGGTCATCAAATAAAGTTGATTTCTAATAATTGCACGGAAAAATTTTCATCATGATGATCTTTTTCATAACAACTTTATTTCTTCCAAGGATTGTCCTTTGGTTCTATTTATGACTTAATGTGTTGTCTTTCCCTTTTTCTACTTCCTTCAACTGTATCTAAATTCTGTCACATGACATGTTCTAAGTAAGTTCCTGCTTTTTGATCACCAGATCAAGGGAGGAGTCATTATTTGGTTTCCAATACCCTAATTCTGGCAGTTATTGTGCTGTTAGTAATCATCTCTACCTCCAAATTCTAATTTCAAAAATGTCATTTTTCTTTCTTCTTTTTTTTCCCTAGTCATGCTGGTTAATATTCACCTGAATTTCTCATTTTCCATTTTTACTTGCCCAACAAGATTTTGTTCAGTTAAAACAGCAATATGGGGCAGACTGTGAAACTGCTCATGTGCAAATCCCAAGTTAAACTAAAGCAGAAATGAAAAGCCAATCACTTTCCACCATATGACCTTACGTATATAACCATCATTTTCAAGAACATCAGGAATCACTTTGAAGTCTTAAACCTCACTGAACAAGAACCAGAAGGACTATGGAATAAAATCAAAGATGTTGTTAAGGATGACTATGAAAAGAGACTGTCGAGATCAAGAGACAAAAGAAAGCAAACTAAATACCAGACCAAATGGTAGAAATTGCCAAGGGAAGAGATGCCAAGTCAAGAAAGACAAACACAAAGATCTCAGGAAGGAACTTAAGAATTTCAGAAAACTGTTAGAAGAAGCAATAGTGCAACAGTATTAGTAAGAAAATGGAGACAGACATGGAAAAACAGTCTTCCAACCATATCTGAATTTATCAGGTTCTGAGGTTCCAACCTCAAATTGGTGTGCTAAAGAACACCAATGGATAGATAGTAACCAATTCAAAGAAGATTAAACAAAAATGGAAAAATGTATCAAAATTCTATAGAACAGAAGTCCACATCCAGGATACCTTACCTCTACTTACAAGAACTATTGGTACTAGAAGATAGATCAATACTCTGAGCTTTAAATAGGAAGGCTAAAAAAATGGAATGGAATATTTACAGAAATTTGGCAAACAGAAGAAACTATTCTAATCAAGTGGTCCCAGAAAACCTGGAGAACAAACAGTGGTTCAGTGACTGGAAGAAGTTAACTACCGTATTTTTCGGAGTATAAGACGCACTTTTTCCTCCCTAAAAGAGGGTGGAAATGTTGATGCATCGAATACAGCCATTTTTGGCCTCCCAAAGCCCCTCCCCACACAAAAACGAGTGCACAGAGGGTTTGGGAGGTCTGCAGAGTGCTCCTGGGGGCTGGGGGAGGGCAAAACACCATTTTTGCAAAAAATGGGCTAAAATCGGCCCGTTTTTCACAAAAATGGGGTGCGCAGAGGGTTTGGGAGGTCTGCAGAGTGCTCCTGGGGGCTGGGGGAGGGAAAAACACCATTTTTGCAAAAAATGGGCAAAAAATGGGCCATTTTTCACAAAAATGGGGTGCGCAGAGGGTTTGGGAGGTCTGCAGAGTGCTCCTGGGGGCTGGGGGAGGGAAAAACACCATTTTTGCAAAAAATGGGCAAAAAATGGCCCATTTTTCACAAAAATGGGGTGCGCAGGGGGTTTGGGAGGTCTGCAGAGTGCTCCTGGGGGCTGGGGGAGGGAAAAACACCATTTTTGCAAAAAATGGGCAAAAAATGGCCCATTTTTCACAAAAATGGGGTGCGCAGAGGGTTTGGGAGGTCTGCAAAGTGCTCCTGGGGGCTGGGGGAGGGCAAAAACTTTTTTTTCTTACTTACCTCTTACCTCTTGGTGCGTCTTATACACCGGAGCGTCTTATAGTCCAAAAAATATGGTACATACCAATACCAAAGAAAAAAGATTTAAGATAATGTGTGATCTAGCATACAATAACTTTATTTCCATATGCTAGCAAAATAATGTTATTCAACTCAGGTTAGTTGGATGCCAGATATTCAAGTTAGACATTATTGCTGATGCATGTTAGATATTTGAAAAAGTCGAAGAGTGACAAATAGAAGTAAGTCTGTGTTTCATTGATTATAGAAAAGCCTTCAATTGTGTCAATATATCCGTCTTGAATGTGTTTAGAAAAATGGAAATCTCAATCTTTTATTGGCCCCCCACAAACCTATAGGTAAGTCAGGAAAAATAGTGAAACAGACCATCTCCAGAATGACAAAGGAATAAGACAAAGTTGTACACTCTCTTATTTATTCAACGAACGTGCAGAACATATATTGATGGGAAGAGGGTTGGCATAGTTTTAAAACTGGAGGAAGAAAAATCAATAACCTCTCCCAAGCTAATGACACTATTCTGATAACTGAATATACAAATATTTTGCAAGCTCAAATAATGAAAATCAAGGCACATTATGGAAAAAAAATAGGAATAGGATTAAATAAAAAGGTCAAACTAATGACAATAGATACAGCAACCAGTCTTAGAATTGACAATGAACATATTGAAGTAGTGGATAATTTTTGCCTTTTGGGATTGACTATCAAAAGTAATGAAGCAGCCATCAAGAAATATACCATAAATTAGCATTTGCTAGGACAGCAATGGGGGCTTTAGAAAAACATATTCAGATGCTGGGATATGGTTATACTTAGGAAGCTGAAAATTGTGCAGGCAATGCTTTTCTGTGTGAAACTCTATGGAAGCAAAAGCTAGACTTCAAAGAAGCAGGATAAAAAGAGTATTGACATTTTTGAAATTGGTATTGGAGAAGATTCTTGAGAATACCATGGATAGCCAAACAAAATAAAAGAACAAATGGATCATTGAACAAATTAACTTAGGTTGGAGCACAATAATTAGACTCAAATTATTCTACTTCAACACATTATGCAAAGACCTAGCTCTCTGGAGATCTGGAAAGGTGGAAGGAAAAAGAGGATGACCAGAAAGAAGGTGGATGGACTCAATTACACTAGGTACACTGTTGGAAGATCCCAAAGATCAAATTGGGCGCAAATCTTCCTGGAAAAATCTACCTATATGACAGCTAAGAGTCCTCACCAACTTGATAGCACATAAGAGTTTTGTAACTTTTATTGTCTTTCATTTACTAAAGTAATGTTGTCTGTTTATTTGAATTGTTTCAGAAGTTTTAGTTTGATTACAACTACCATCTCTTCCAATCCAGTATTCTTAAAGCATATTTCTATCTATATATTACTAAAAATCTTGTGTCTCTAACTTATAATTGGGCAAAATGGTGCATCATAGAGCAAAACTTTTTCAACCAAGGTATCTCCTCAAATTTTATAAAATTTTATTGTATGACATAAAAATTATTACAAAGCATTTTATGACAATACAAAACGTCATAAAATTTTTCCTGTGGTCAACTGTGGACATTTGGCTGTGTTATACAATTCAACATGGACTACTTCCAAGGCAGATACATCTCTGAATATTTTCCTGAATTTTTAAGAACTTTTCCATTACATTAGAATCTCTGCCATCATTGAAAGTATTGAGGAATCTGGTAACAAAATATCTCTGAAATGATGACCCAACAGGTCACGAGTCTAGTATGAATTAAACCAGTACAGTACAAGGATGATACAATATTTGTCTTCCTTCTTAGTTCTGAATAAAATCCAGATCTGAAACATAAAATGAAATTTGGCATGCAGATAGCACTTGATAAGTATTTCTTAAAGCAGCCACAACTTTTCCTGGATTCCTATGACTGTCCATCAAAACTGATATGTGATCCCATGTTTAAAGGTGTTCCCAAAAGGTACTGGATATTGGTACTGGATCCTCTAAATGGCAACCATGTGACCATGAGATGCTCTGTTGGCCAGGATTCCAAGGACTGGACATAAGTACCATTTATGCCATTACAAGTTTAAACTGACACTGAACAAGTTGTCATTAACCAAGGACCACCTATATGACTTTCTTAAACTTCCCTTTTTTACATAGCTATTTATTCTATTTGTTTAAATGTTTTAATAAATAAATTATAACAAAAAATCTCCAAAATAATTACCAAATAATTTAGTACATACCCATACATACATATTAACCCATCACAATCTTCCCTTTTGGTGTAATCTGCATTAATGAAAAGAAGAAATAGCAGGCAAAGAAATTAAAGGTATGAGATAACAACTAAATTTACTGTATCCCTTCATGCTATTCTATCTTTACAAGACAATCTTGCTTCCACCACTTCCATTTTCTTTTTCATACACTTTCTCCTCTCTCTTTTTTCAGCAACTCCATGCAACTACAACTTTAACCTTCTCCTTTCTCTCCATCCATTCAGTCTTCCTTCATAGATCTGTTTTGTGATGGACAATCGGTCCATATAACCAAGCCATCATAATGTGCTTCTTTCACACTGGTCACTTACTGTTGTATTCAGTCCACATTCATTTGACATGCATACATTCTTTACCCGTGGTGGTGCAATGGTTAGAGTGCAGTACTGCAGGCTACTTCTGCTGACTGCCGGTTGCCTGCAATTTGGCAGTTCAAATCTCACCAACCTCAAGGGTGACTCAGCCTTCCATCCTTCCGAGGTCAGTAAAATGAGGACCCAGATTGTTGGGGGCAATATGCTGACTCTGTAAACCGCTTAGAGAGGGCTGTAAAGCACTGTAAGGCGGTATATAAGTCTAAGGGCTATTGCTACCTTGTCTCTTATTTTACCATATACAGTGCTACCTTAGTACTCAACTGCTTTGAAACTCATCCAATTTGGTCCCAACGCACTTGATATGAAAATTTTATCCCGGTACTCATTGTTTGTTTGGCATTCAACATACAAGCTAGAACTTGTCAGAGTTGGCTGCCTTGTGACTCACTATATTATTCCTTATGGGGAAAATCTGTTTGGTGCTCATCATTTTTGGTACTCATAGCACCTCCTGGAACCAACTGATGATGAGTGCCAAGGTACCACTGTATTGTTTTCCAGATAGACCAATCCCAGTGCATTCATTCTCAACATTTACTTCCATATAGCAAAGTGGACAGAACCATGCTTTTATACAGAAACATTTTCACTTCTTACAAAAGACAGGAAGCTGGTCTCCATCATGAAATAATTTCATTTCCCAGATTTTGTTCACTGTCATTTCTTATAGTAGGATCTGAACTAGGAATACTTAACAATCTAATCATATTTTTTTCATTCATTCTTGCTCTTTTCCTTTGACAAGGAAACTGTAAATCCTGTCATGAGGCATACATACAGTTTTCATAGACACATGAAGAGAGTCAGACACTCTCTATGTAAACGAAGCAGATCCATATTTTAATAGTTCTTCAGTCACACTGTTTTCATGGCAGCCTTACTAATTTTAAGATTCTCATGGCATATATATCTTTTTCTTTGATATTAACTCTACATTCATTTCAGTTCCAGGCTTCCCAATAAGAGTAGTTCTCAAAGAAATCTCTAAAATATTCTTTCAACATTCCTTCACTTTGGTTTCATCCTCAATCATTTAATCACTTGTATTTTTACTCTGCTAGAGGCTGCTTGCTTAGCCCTGTTCATCTACCTCCAAATCACTATTCATTTTCACCCAAATGATACTTCCTCTTATTTTTAATTCTAACCACCCCTTGCTTTGTAGAACATCACCACAGTAATCAAACCTTATATTTCCTCATAAAATATACAGAGTCAAATTTTCTGGCTTACTGAATTATCCTTTTGATATTATTCTGATCATGTCTTCTTGGTTTTCTGATACCTGCTTATTTCTTTTAGCATGTCTTTCTTATATTTATATCAACTCAAGGAAAATGTTGTTTGTATAGTTAGAGCAATAGTTTAATAATTTATATACTCATTTACATCTCCCGTCTTTGATATAGGTATGTAGGCACCAATCTTTTTTTAACCTGAGACCGCAGTCAGGTTCACCATGTGTTGATTTATTGCTGTTTTCCTGCACTGCAGCTAAAATATCCAGTAAGTATTTATTGGATAATCACTAATTGTAACAGATATTGTGTTCTCATGTATTGAGTTACACTCAATCATGTAATTAGTAATGTCCCTAATGCTGTGAATAGAATATCATACAATAATTTGAGTTAAAATACAGTATACTAAAAACAGTGTTAATTCACTTCCATACCCCTATTATAATAACCCTAGTACAATAACTAACAATAAATTAAGATCATTATAATTCAATGCTGGCAATTCTAAATCAACCCTGACACCATTTTGCAAAAATGAGGCAATGAATACCAAAGCAGTAAAAAAAAAAAGTATGTTTCTGATGTCTAATATCCTTTAATGAGTATTATCTATATTCCATAACAGAAAATAGACATCAGCATTTCAAGATAAAATGTTTTATATTCAGGTTCAAAATTATAGCATGTTCTCTATATACCTGCATAACTTTTCCTTCTTTCTTTAGGTTGACTGAAAAGAGGAAATACATATTAAAATGCAAACTGCAATATCTAAAGAAAAGATTCAGCATAAATCTTACTTTCTTCAGAATCAGATTCTAACACCAAGATAATTGTTGGCAATTGTCAGAAATGCTAATAAATCAACAAACAGACTTTAAAGTTTGGGAGATAGCAATCAAAACACATTGGAATATTGAAATAATAGGAAATAATAGAAAGAATATCATTCCACTTTTTATATTAGAGAATAAAACAATGGATAATCTATTTGCCTGATCTGTTTTATCTACCTAAGATCAGTAAGTATTTTTTCTGTACATTGCATAACAGACATTATGAAAACCTGCCCTTTAGATTTTCTAAAATCTGTAACTAAAATTTTATTCTACTTAGTTACACTTCATTATATCTGAAATACTATGCCTTGTTCATTAAAGTGATGAGTTGGTTTTGCAGACCTCATATCTCACATGTCAAAGCCATGGAAGAGGCTCCTTTGGGTATTATTAGTTCCACACAGCTGGAAATGATGGCCTGATAAATGTTTACTGCCAAAGCAAAGCAAATCACAGAACAGTAGGTCTATTGTATCATGAAGTAAGGATTAAGTAATATGGGTTTATTTACTCAAAATATTAATGTTCCACATCCTACAAAGAGTCTCTTATCTACAGCACCTCTTAACCATTCTTTTTCAATTGATAAGAGTTTGAAATTAATTTTAAAAACTTAGTTCATGCTGTTGCACAATGGTTCAAGGTAATATATTGCTACACTTCCCAGTCAATGGCTGAATGCACATCTTGAAGGTAATTTTGTCTTCTGATATAATATATTTTACAAGCCCAGGTATGATTTACAATTAGAGTTATGCCCTAGATCAGGGATCCACAATCCCCGGGCCACGGACTGGTCGGGGCCTATTAGGAACCAGGCTGCACAGCTGGAGGTGAGAAGAGGGCAAGTGACCGAAACTGAAACTATCCCTTCCCTCCAGTCCATGGAAAAACTGTCTTCCACGAAACCAGACCTTAGTGCCAAAAAGGTTGGGGACCACTGACCTAGACGATTATGAACCCATTCAATTTTTATTTATGCAACAACTTTAGTCAAGCAAACCATGGCTTTGAATATTATAAACCCACAAATGTGATTTATACGTATGGAACAATACATGAAAAGAAGATACAGCTAATTTCAAATACCTGGTTACCACTTTCTTCCCAGGATGTATCCTTCACCATTTTGATTTTTATGTTATAAAATGTCAGATAGGAAACTGAGCCTAGGCAGAGGTCATATGAGGCATTCACTGCATCTAATTTTAGGAATCATGCCTCTAAGTCATTATTAGATTAGTATGGTTTGGTTTTGGTTTTAGTACATTGTGTAACCCAGCCAATTATTTATTCAATATACCACAGTTAAATCATTTGACATTTGAACTCAGAAACTGGATTATTCTAACTAAAAGCAATATCATAGCTAGAAAAAATCAGGTCATTAATTTCTATTATTTCAGCAAACAGATTTGCCAATAGTTAATTTGCATTAATAGTATAGCAACTCCTTCAATAAGCTTCAAGTTCTGATGAGCTTTGTTCTGAACAAAACTGATGAAAGCATCATTCTCTTCTGAAATATATAGTTTCATCTTTAATTTTAAACTATGGGTTTGTTGGGTTTTTTTAAAAAAAAAACCCAAATGCAATGTGTGATGGTCTGCAGCATTTCTGTCAAATTGATGTGTACACATATAACATAATGTAACAGTGAGGGTATCTAGCCTAAGATTCATACTTGAATTTTGATTACAATTATACCTACAGACTAAGTTCTAAGGCTAAGCAAAATAACTTTCTATAAAGTGCACTTTAATTTACAATAAATGTTTTATTTTCCAATAATAAAAAGCATATTAAAGTATGTTCTCTGAATATGCAAAAATACTTGAGCAGAAAACTAATTTTATTTCTAACAAATGATATTATATCTACTGCCACAAAGTTTTTCAAATAAGAGCTCCATGCAAATAGACACATATTTTAGCAGTTTTTGAGCTTCGAATTTAAACCAGAAACTACAACCTTATGGTAACTCTGACATTCTAAGCAGAGTGTCATGCTAGCATACCTAATCAGGAAGAGTATGATACACAGAATCATAAGACTTATTTTCCGATTTCAAAGCATTACATTTTCAAATAATAAATACTTCTTAATAAAAACTAAAATGCACATTACCTTATTTTCTATCAAATATCACTAGAGATGTGTGTGAAGTAGTAAAGAGAGAGAGAGAAATAAAAGGGATACCATGGAAGATACTGTCCTATAGACCACTTGAGCAGTCGGAACATACAGATGCAGTTTACCTGCATCAGATAATCAGTCTTTTTTAAAAAGCATATAATAAGGATAAAGGAAGTTTCAATTATCCTGACATCTATTGGGAATCTAACTGTCAACAACCATATGACCAACAAATTCTTCTCTCCTCTTGCTGACAACTTCGTTTTTCAGGTGGAAGAAAGAATAAAGGAATAAACTATGCTGGACCTAATCCTTGCCAACATAGAGAAATTTGTTAAAGCAGTGAAGGTGACCAGCACCAAGGGGAAAAACTGATTGTATTATATTTGAATTTGTGATATCCAGAAGAAAAGCAACTAAAACATAAATACTTGATATCAGAAAAGCAGATGTTGATGAATTGCAAGAGAAGGCAAGTCTTAAGAAGAACCCTTAAGAAGAAAAGTGCAACCCCCCCCTCCCAAAAAAGGAAAAATAGGAGAAATTTAAAGAGAGCAGAGTGGATGGACACCTGTAAAATACTGAAAAGAGAAGGAGACATGTACAGGAAATGATAACTGTATAGAAACTTCAGGGATTCTGTCAAAAATGCTAAAGCTCAGAATCAGCTCAGGCCTGTGCAAGATATTAAAAGAGATATCAAAGGTTTCTCTGGATATATTAGAAATAAAAGTTAAAGACGAGTAAGGTCCTTTGTGAGGATAAAGTAATGAATAGTAATGGTTTCAAGGCAGAACTACCTAACTTCTATTTCGTATTGTCTTTTTTCAGCAAAGAATGGATCCTTAGTTGCTCATTGTTACGCCACTGGAAGAAAAGGTTTGCAACTGAGAATAAATGAGGAGAGGATAAAAGAGAACTTAGCTAATGTAAATAAATTCAGGTCTCCAAATGCGTTATATCCCAGAATACTAAAGGAACTGGTAAGGATGATTGCAGAAATCTTTTTTGCTAATTTCTGAGAACTCCTGGGAGGACTGGTAAAGTCCTTAAACAATAGAGTATCGCAAATATAATGCAATAGCGATCTTCAAAAAGGGAAAGAAGATCTGAAAAGCTACAGATCAGTCAGTGTGATGTGTATTTATTGTCCAATCCAGTTTATTGGACAAAATCATCACATATTTTATAAAACAGCAACTTTATGGAGCTTGGATAGGTATGCCACAATTAATAGGAACCAGCATGGATGTGTCACAAATTACTGTATATCAGACTAATGTAATCTGATAGAATTTCTATTTTAGTAAATTAAGGGAATGACATGGATTTAGTGTACCTGGACCTTAGCAAAGACTTCCATGAATTTAATCATAATATTCACCGTATATTAGCCCTTCTAGGTAAATCAGATAAGAACCATGACTAGATGAAATAATTGTATTTTATTATAAAGCAAAATTAACAAATTCTTAAAAGTCTGAAAGTACAAACCTCCCTCTGCCACTTTTAACTGCCTGGCCAATTAGGATTTTTTCCTAAGTGTCTTTCTCTATTAAGCTACTGGGGGCTTCTGCCTCTCTTGTCTGACTGTTTCCTAGGCAGCATCTCTTCCCCTCATCACACAAGGTCATTCACACTTTCATTACTGTGATTTAAAACTTTTGTTTTGCTGGCATTAATTTTCAAGCCATACGAATAGGCAATGATCATGATGTCACAGAAGATGCCTGTGGCTTCTACATCATTATCTAGATGTTTAGCCTACATAAGAAGATGGGAAATCTGATAGCAGTCTTCAAATAGTCAACAACTATGTGAAAAGACTGTCAAACAGAAGACAGGGTTAGGAACATAGGACTACAGCAGGGGTGTCAAACTCGCAGCCCGCGGGCCAGATGTGTCACGTGCTGGCCACGCCCATCCCCATTTTAGCGAAGGGGGAGAAAGTCATGATACGTCCCGTGACAACGTGACGCCACAAGTTTGAAACCCCTGGACTACAGGAAATGTGTGTGTCGACAATCATGAGATTGCAGTTGAATTTCCCTGGTCTGGCAGAGGAACGTTGATGGGCTCTTTGGCCCTCAAAAAGTTCTCTTACCCTGTGGAGAATCTTTGTAAACAATAACCAGAGGTGCACCTGGAGATAATTGGGACAATGGAAGCAGAATTGGGTTTCCCCCCCCCACATACTTGCTTTTAATATTGTCTGTATTGCATTATTTTAACTGTGATAAAGTTGGGCAGCCTCTAAATTTAATAAATAATCTACTTCTGTCCTCCAGCGTGGACTTCCAGTTATATGAGTTCTGTTCCATTAGACTCTAATTCAATATTTATGTAGTATAGATATAATTCATTTATTGGAGTTCTGTTTCATGGCACTCTAACTCAATATTTATGTACTCTTGATACAGTTTTGTTTTCATACTGAAGTCATAATCATATTTTAAAATAGACATAGTGCTATTTGTTGCAAAATTAAAAACTTGGATGCATACCACCAGCAAAATCAAAGCATACACTGCAATCTTTTTTCATCACAAATATTGGCAATGTTCAGACAATGTAGCTTAATAAGACATAAACTAGCCTTTTTTCCTTCTGTAGACTAGATTGTATAGAATACCCATGAAAGGTAGACCTCCAGATCTCTCACATAATCCCACTGCATGGAACAGAGTTTGAAAAACCCTGGTATAGAATGCAGGTTTCTATTTCTAGAGATATATCAACCACAATGCTTTCTCATTATTCAATTGAAGAGCAAAGTCTACATTGCTTCTCTTCTTCTATCTTTATTAATACTCTATTATCTTGTCCCAAAGGTGCTTTTTCAAGAGGCAACTGGACTTTCTGGTTTTTCTTTGAAGACGTTTTGCTTCTCATCCAGAAAGCTTCTTCAGCTTTGACTGGATGGTGGGGAATGGAAGGATCCACCATTCAGTCAGAGCTGAAGAAGCTTCTTGGATGAGAAGTGAAACGTCTTCAAAGAAAAACCAGAAAATCCAGTTGCCTCTTGAAAAAGCACCTTTGGGACAACCATGACCTGGATGACTGAGAATTTCCATAGACCCTCTTATCCTTTTTCTCTTTCAAGCCATCATCTTTTCTTCTAACCCCTGTACTTCTAAATTCTTAGTTTTGTATGTTTTCCTTATAATGAACTGCCCACTTAACTCTTTACTTGCATTCTATTCATACACATAATCTCCCCAATAATCACCCTCTGTAAACTCTAAAAGCATACTTTCTCTTAACACCCTCTGTGCACTAAACCATAAACCATAACTTACAAACTACAGTGGCTGAATCCACATAAACAAACTAATCCAGAAGCAAACAAATTATTTTATTTATTTATTTAAAGCATTTATGACAGGTTCCCTTCTTTCAACCAACTCTGGGCAGTTCCCAATCAAAAATTAAAAGATATGTAAAATCATTTCAGAAATTATAAAACTCAACCAATTAAAACATTAAAAACAACAAATTATATTATGTGACATGTCATGTTTCTATGCCAAAGGAAATGCAGTAAAGAAATAATGCTCTCCATTTTCTTTTTATAACCAACATCAAAGAAAGCATAAATTTCTTCTTCCAACAATACATTCTTCATTACTAATTCTCACACCATAAGAAAAAAGTCACTGTATGAAATAGTAATCTAAGACTCATTTTGGTAGCTGAAATGATCTTGACAGAGAAGCTAAGATTTTTCTTTCTGGTCAAAATCAATGTATTAACTAAAACCAGATCTTGATATTTTTACTAAATAAAAATAACTTTTAATCTTATTCTTACTCCCTAAAATAAAAACACTATTAACTAGAAAAGCCAATTGGTGAGTAACACCAATGACAAATTATCCCTTATTAGCCATGGTTTGTTAAGTATGTCTGATGAACTCATGTTAAATTTATAGTTTCAGCTTGACATGTCTAGGTAGGAACAAATAGTTCTATTTACTACTGAAAATACTCTATTTTTAAATCTAAAACTCAGGTTAAAAAGGAGAGCTTACATATTTAGCCATAACTTGAGAAATGTTCTTTTGCAACTATAGATTAATTCATATGCCTCATCATTATCTGGTTTATATCTAGAACAATGGTTGTACACTTCATGATAATTTAACCATGGTTCATTAAACAAGTCATAGTAGCTGGTTTGTACAACATATTGAGACAGAGCCCAACAAATCATATTATAATTTAGCATTATGTCAATGGAGCGCAAAAAATAGTTACAATCATGGACTACAGGATCCAACTTGCCTTTTGATTACTTTGCTATTGTGAACAGTTGGAATGAGAAGCAGTTTGACTAAACAGCAGCAGCTAAAGAATTGTGTGCTAGAAAACATGTGCCATAAATAGCAGGTGTCTAAAAGGATTCTCAGGCCAGCAAAAACCAATCACATCACACAGGTGACTATCAGCAAGCTGTCAACTAGCATTTGAATTGCCTAAACATGGAAACTGCTGACAGTAGAAGAGAAATACAAAATGAAAATACTCCAAGGTTTCATTGAAAGGAACAATAAGGAATCCTAATCCTAACCTCCATGAATAATTTACGCTCTCACAACTTGTAAAGAACTGTTTCAGTGGTGCATATGGATATCCATAGTTGGAGAAATTCCTTTGGACACAATTTAAATCAGGGGGAAAAAAATCTACTATGGAAGCAATGACGAACTGAAGACGGCTCCACAAGAGCAGAGCCGATTATCATGGTGGAAAAAGGATCCGGTGAATGAATCAGTTTCTCTGAACTCCTCCCCAGATTAAGAGAGGGACCTGGGATTGTCCAGAATGCTCCATACGGATGCTCCCCATGACAAGATTGTACCGGTAAAACAGTGGTCTCCAGCACGTTTTAGAACTCTGGGAGACACGAAAATCAGCTTTGCCCAAACCATGGTTCAAAGCCTTTAAAAAGACACCGATTTCTCCCTTTTAATCACTTTCACTAGAAATGGCTTGTAAATTGCTTTTTGCATACTAAGAACCTTCAGAAGGACACAGTTTATTACACTGGGTAATTTTTCCTTCAATCCTCAGTGAAATAAGTTTCATGTAAGTTGAAGAATTTAAAGAAAAATATTTTATTTGGAAATAAACAGCAAGAGTGATTAGAACGTTGATTTTAGAATATTTTAAATGGACTAAGGGGTCAGATTGACTGGAATAAGATTCTGAAATAATTATAAGAATACTTCCTGTGATTTATTTTTTTTAAATCCATTAAAATATATGGAGATCTTTAATTTCAGTGTAAGAAATCTTTCCCTGGGAAAATGTTGTCAATTAGAGAAAAACATGACAAGAGGAAACCTTAAAGGCTGGTCACTAAAGGTGACCATAAAGAATTAAAGATTAGAATTAAAGGAGAAGACCCACTAATTCGGAATGGAGGAAAGTATTTTAACTCTGGAAGAATATTTAGCAATAATGTACTCAGAACATTCTGTTAAGGTTGTCTGTTACTATAAAAATGAGATTAAAAGAGGAGATAGAAGATGATACAACTGTGAATCAGGCTGTTCTGGATATGATTCAAAGTTGACAGGATGCAAAAATGATATTGACAAAAATGAAGGAGTTCCTGAGAAAAGATAAAAAGAGAATGAAAAGAAATAATCTTTTGGGACACTACTTAAAAGAAATGAAAATCAAGACTTTTAAAAATAAGAAGTGTTATAAAGTTGGCTTATTTGATCAAGGTTAAAATGTATATTTTTTGTAGTAGCATTTAATGGGTTTTTGTCTAGAGCTGAAAGAGGCTTTAAATATTTGTTTATAGATAAAATATTGGAATAGATTTTTTTGTTGCTGTATTTTTAGAGGAATTGAGAAGCTATGGTATTAAAAGCAAAGTAATAAACTTGTGAAGGGGTTTTTGAGAGGAGAATAAGACAAAAAGTTAATTATTTGAAGAGATTAATCATCAATTTTTTAATTGTTTCTGGTAGTCTTAATGGATTTTTAAAAAGTAAATAAGACTTTAAAGATTTGCTTATAGATATGAGATAAGAAATGGGAAGAAGAGTTTTTTGTTGTATTTTGAAAGAAAATGGCAAATTATTGAAAAGTGGATATGAAACTGATTTACTTGTTTAAGTTCTAAAAACTGTTGGATAGTGGGTAGAGATGACAGGAGACAGACTTCCAAAGCAGCTCTTTATTTCAGCTCTTGTGTAAGCAACCAGCAAAGAGCAGTCTGACAGCTTGCCCTTTTATAGGGAGCTGTCAGACAGACCAGCCAATAGCGTTTGAGCTTTTTCCCGCTCAAATGCTGGACCTGGTTGGAACCATGCAACACAGTTGAAACAGTTAGAACATAACACCCCTTCCCTCCTGGATGGAGCTGTCCAGCATACGTAATCACGCAGGTAGGCGGGGCGTTTTGGAGCCCTACTAGACCTGCGCAATTCAGTTGGTGGTGAGGCAGCGGCCTGTGCGGACAGGTCTGCTGCCGCTCCGGGGCTCGAGCAAGAACATAACCCTCCTGGATGGAGCTGTCCAGCATACGTAATCACGCAGGTAGGCGGGGCGTTTTGGAGCCCTACTAGACCTGCGCAATTCAGTTGGTGGTGAGGCAGCGGCCTGTGCGGACAGGTCTGCAGGTCTGCTGCCGCTCGAGCATGGAAGCTCCTGGAAGGTACTGGGTGTGGCCTCTACGGCCGAAGGGACCGGTTCGAAAGGAGGACATCGCTGGCTCTCGGCTTCCACAGGTAGGCCTTCCGAGACACCCGGGCTTGAGTTAGCTAGGGGAGGAAAGCATGGAGTTACTGTTTGTGGGTTTATTGATTCCCCACGCAGTCTGGAACGTAATTGGTCCACATGTCTCTTCCAGATGCGGCCGTCTTCGAGACGGACCTCGTAGGAC
>QLTV01004146.1:2261108-2275408 GCA_003457575.1 Thermophis baileyi
CCCATAAAACAGCTCATATGATGTGTTGTCGGTGGCCGGGGTATTATATTATATTATATTATATTATTATATTAATTTATTTGATTCTTTATTAGTTTTATTGTTTTAAATGAAGTTTTATAGTCTGTAAGCCGCCTTGAGTCGCCATGTGTGAATAGGCGGCAATATAAATTCAATAAATAAATAAATAAATAATAAAAATAAATTCTAAAAACCTTGGCTTTATCTTCTCAGTTCCCTAAATGTGGCACTTCAGTTTCAGACATAGTCTGTTCTCCCACTTTCAATGTAAGCCCGTTACTCACATATTTCAATATAGTAATATCAAGTGATGCTTAGAAAGTTTTGTCCCAAACTTTTAATGCAAATTAGCACATTTGGTCAATGTTAAGAATTACACTCCAGTGATTTCATCTGTACATACTTCAAGCAAATGCTACAACAGGATTATTAGCATATCTAGAACACACACTGCAGTGTTACTGATACTACCTCTTGCCAGATGAAAAGAAAAGGGGGGAAATCTCTGGGAAGATTTTTTTTTTCACTAATCCTTTTACCTAAAATGCCATAGACTGCTATCCTCTGGTTTGATAACTGACCCAATTTCTAGGTAGCAAATTTTATCAGTGACATAGAACAAATCTACAGAGGGCTGTATTTTGATTTACAGATGAGTTCTGCATTTGTATTTATTTCTTTCCTTCCTTCCTTCCTTCCTTCCTTCCTTCCTTTTCCTTTCCTTCCTTCCTTCCTTCCTTCCTTTCAAAAATAGCCACACACACATGTGTTTTCCATACAAATTACTCCAAGTAATATATGCTAAATTCTGCAGAGCCCATTTGGCCAAAGACTAATAACCCCCCTTGGGAGCTGACACCAACTTTCAGCAATAGCCCACTGCTGCAGATTAGCACTGGAACATATGCTGCAGACAGAGGCATCCAGTCTGCCTTTCTTGCATTAAGATCGTATTTTCACTATCTCACACAAATCCTTTGTCTTTTTCATTCTGTTTTTATAGTGAATAAATAAATAAATATTCTGGCAACTCAAATAAAAAAATGCAATTGATTTTTGTAACCATTATCAAATTTTGCATCTCATACCACAAGCTCACTCTGTCGAATTCAAGATCATTTTGCATTATTCATGGGTTAGCTTCCCTAGTAGCAAGTGTGCAACGTTTTGTGCTGAGCTACTTACTTTCTTTTTAAATGAAATAACCTTCCTTCCTTCATCTGATTTTTTTTAAAGCTACATTCAGTTTTGGAGTCCGCATAGGCTAATTGACAAAAAAATAATACATTCAATGGAATATTAACTTAAATAGCCTAAAGCAGAAAATCATATCCACATGGGCATCATTAAAGTTACCTCAAGGAAGATGTAATCCCATCAAAATGGTAGGCTGCAGTTCAAATATTAACCAGCCGTTATGTTGCAATAATTATTCTGTCTTTACATAGGTTATATAACTTGCATACATTATCTTTGCATCTCTGTAGAATACTTGTTATTCAAGGAACTCCTTTTGTTTAAAAAAAGACAAACCATATAATATTTTTTCCACTAAAAAATGCACACCCGTATCCATACAAGTTCAAAAATTTTTCAACATCTAGTCTTTCTTCTAACTTTCAGCAATGATGACTTTTTCAGGAAAACTGGAACAGGCAGCTTTTTCTATTTAATTTCAGCAGTATCATATTGTGCGTTGTATAGCATGCAGTTGCTGAAGACACAATCTAAAGATGAGAAAGTGGTTCAATACTTACTGAAAGCAGCCACCGCCAGAGCCAGTGTAACAATAATGGAGGCCCACGAAACCCACAATGCTCTCTTTCTATAGTTTTGAGCTTCATGAGGTTTTAATCTTGTACTGCTTTCTAGCAAACCTGATGAGAAGAAACAAACATATGTCTGTTACTTTAGTCTGTTCCTTGCCACAAATTATAACTGGATTTGTACGGAATCTACCAAATACGCCCTATGTGTATTTGTATCTTACAGTAGAGGCCAATCAATCATTTTATTACAAATAAGATGTGTTGATTCAGTTCTGAACCTAGATTTCTATAAGGCTGAAGGAGCTTAATTATCGCCTGGAGCATACTGTAATCATACAGGACGTTGTGTATATATGAAGGTTTCACACTATCCTTATGGCTCTGCATTTATACTGCAATTCTTAATTAGATATCAAAGCACAAAGGAACGCTTCCTTGGGATGCTGGTCAGTCAAAAGCACAAACCTGCTTTTGTGGTTGGTGTGTGTGTGTGTGTGTGAGAGAGAGAGAGAGAGAGAGAGAGAGTGCTGACATATCTACAGTAGATATAGGTGATAATAGAATTTATTTCCATTTTATTATTTTATTTTTCAATTCTAAGTTTATTATATCAGCAATTTTAACTTGTCTATTTAACAACATTTGAAAAATTGTTCTTTGCTCCCCCTTTCCTTTAAATATCATTTTAATTTTTGGATAAAAAACAAATTCCTACTTTGGTACTATTATCTTACATGGAAGCACAAATAGTCTTATCAAATCAGGTCTAACTATCAGAGGATTAAACAAAGCCCTCTGAATTAGTGAATTCTAGGATAAAAAGTACTATAGGGCTCTGTAGCCAAGGCCTTAAGCAAAGCTATTCAGAAGACAATAAAATAAAAATAAATAAAATCCTAATGTCTGTAATAGGTGGAAGACATACAACCTTTCTTCCCATACCAATCTATATTTTCTAATTTAATATGCTTACTATTGCTACCTAATTAAAATCAATGCATTCTAATTGAAACTAAAATAACTAAATGTTAAATTAAGCCAGATAAAATAGATACTCAGTTCTTCCAGCTGAAAGTCATTTAATAGTTATTTAGTTACAACTGTTAATTCTTTAAAGACCTATGCAATATTACAGATATGACAGACACATTTGCAATTATATACAAACATAATATTCCTATCAACTATACAGAAAAATATTTTCTTATCTGCATACTTCTGAGCCAAGTGCACAAAATTCCTCTAGAATAACTGTTCAAAAATAAATTAAATTACAAAAGGCAATACAAAAATTGATAAAATACACATTACTTAAAGGCCACAATTCCTGGATAAAATTATTCTCTTTTTAAATAATTCTAAATGCTTTTATATCATAAAATTCTACTATACATTGTGATGTGATGGGTTTTATATCCATCTTTATTTAAAAACAAATTTTATAATTTTCTTTCTGCTCACAACTTAATGAAATCTATGTTGTATAGAATATCACATTTTATATTTTCTGATTATTTCTTGGTCTGTTGATGGCATAAATTTCTCTGCTTTCTAACAAATGGGATAGAGAAAAAAATTATAAATAATATTCTGAGAGGCTGACTTTAAACTTTCTAAATGGGCTGCATCTAAAACCTCCATGTATTGGGGCCCAATGAAAAGCACCTGAAAACTACAGATAGTGCAATTAACAAACATTTAAGGATAACAAATATTTCTAACATTTCCCTGGGAATAATCAACCAGATTAGATGAGAAGAAATAAGGCAAATATAGAAATAAGCTTAGGGGATTCTTTGTCTCCAACACACATCTATGTCCCCAACACACAATTATTTTTCTTTTTTATCATTTTAGTTCCTCTCTCTCATATCTGAGCAAAATCTCTGCAGGAGCATATACTGCAAAAGGTAACAGTGGGAGGAGTATCCTTGTTTAAATAAAGACCATGCTATTCCTGGCCCCAAACTCTTGAAATTGTACCTTACATATAGTTGACACATTCCTCTGAGTTGCAAAGTAACAAGCAAGCTACCTCCAGGTTTTAACGACTTTTAATTTAAAAACTGACACCCCCCATCTTTCACCCTCACCCAATTTTAAACAATGGAACTACTGCCAGAACATTATATGGGGAACAGATCTAAAAGAAGAATTAGAAACAATAACTGAAAGGAGTTCAAAGGAATGTCTGAATTCAAAGGGAACTTCCTTGCCATTGTGGGAGACCAGAGACTGGGAGGGGGGGGGCTGAAAAAAATGGGAAAAATATGCAAAGCCAATGAATAGGCACGTGCAGGGGTGCAGGGCAGGTGCCACCACCGGCAGGAGACAATAGACCGAGTGTCCCTTCCCTGTAAAGAAGGGTGGAGATGGATACACAGCATCCTTTCTTTGCAATGAATGAGGCCGCCTGCTTGCAAGTCAGTGAATGCTTTTGGATTTGCATTTTGAATGCTAGCCTTCAAGCACACCCATAAAAAAAAAGTGGATGGCATGGGATGTTTTTATTTTTCTATCCTGGTAGATGCTTTTACTGCATATTTTCAAATAAGGGGAGGGGGGAGAATCAGGAGCAGATGCAGGAACCAACTCCACCATTCATTTGCCAGGTGCCTAGATGGGAAAACATTTTTTTTTTCTATTTAGGAAGGAGAAGTCAACGGAGGTCCCTCAGATCGGTGTCAAAGGTGAATACGGCACCCAGTCTTAGGGACTCGTAAAGCGATTTCTTGTCGCATAAACTTATATTGACGCCAGCGCCTCAGGAACGACGTCCAGGACAGGAGTGGGCAAAGGGAGGTTGGTGAGGAGAGGAAAGGAGAGTTTGAGCCAGAGAGATGGAGGCTTTGAGGGGAGGGGGAGGGAAAGGCCATGGGGTTTTGGAAGTAAAGGACGGACGAGGACCCGAGCGAGTCCCAGCAAGTAGAGGTCCCGGGCCAGGCGATCGTAAACAGAGGACGAGCCGCAGGAGGAAGGCAACGCTCGGGGGTGATCAAGTGACCTAGCAAAATGTAGCTCTGCGCAAAGGAGCGCGAGCCAGCCGTCGGCGGGAAGGAGTTGAGGAGGGCTGGTAGGTTTCGCTGAAGCGGCTTTGAAGCGAAGCGGAGGCCGGGCAAGGTGCCGACTACAGAAACTCAACTGGGAGAGGGGGAGAAAAAAGGGAGGGGCGCTCTTCTGTGGAGAAGCGTCAATCAATCAATCAATCAATCCCAACGGGGCTCCACCAGAAGTCGCCAGGGGGGCTGGCGAATGTGCCGCACGCGAGGGCTTTGGAAAAAGCGGCAACTTAAGCAGGGCTCGAACGCCGGGAGAGCCAAGAGCAAAAGAAGCGGAGAAAGGCTGGCTGAGTGAGTGGGTAGGAGGGTGGGTGGGGCAACGGGCGCTGCAGGATTGGACCTGGGACGAAGCGGCGGCGGAGACGGCAGCGGCGGGCAGCGTCCCCGGACCGAAGGGCTCACCTCTGTCTTCCACCTCTTCGCTGAACTGGACGTCCTCCCCGACGCGCAGGTGCTCGCCTTGTTGCGACTCGAGGGCAGGATAAGCCGACGCGGGAGCGGTCCCGGCAGGCTGCAAAATGGTGGGTTCTGGGGTGCTGCCCAGTTCGTCCCCGACTGGAAATGAATCCATGGCTGGCTGAGCGAGAAGATGGGAAGCGGAGCAGCGAAATAAGGCGGCGGCTCCAGGAGGAGGAGGAGAAAGAGCGGGGAGAGGTGGCGAGGGGGAAGAGAGACTTGAAACCGCGCGGATGGACGGACGGAGAAGCGGAAAACTGCCCCTCGCCTCGCTTTTCCCCCCGGGCCGCCGCTCTGCCTCGCCAATCAACCGCAGGTGGGACCCGCCAGCAATCCGCCTGGCCGCTGAGCTCCTCCTCCCCCTTCGCGAGGCGGCAGCGGCGCGCGCCAACTCTTCCTTCGACGGAGGGGCGCAGGAGATTTGGGAGGCGGGGTGGGGAGAGAAAGAACGTCCTAACTCCAGAAGGGGCTCGCTCTGTGCAGAGCTCCTGCCTGGCGCACGCCGCTGCGCTCTCCCTCACGCCTCCCAACCTCAAGCTGTTGGCCCATGCGCCCCAAGCCCCTTAAAAGCTGGACGTTAAAGGGAACTGCTGGGACCGGCCACGTGCCGCAGCCCCTCCCCCTTTGAAAATGCGTGAGTTCAAGAGTTTTTTCCCTCGACTTCTTAACTAGTAAGCAAAGGTTATCGTGTACCTGGGTTGAAATACTGCGGAAGAGACCCTAAGGGTCCCATGAAGGGTTGGGACCATGGCAGAAGGAGAAGATTTGTAGCTCAGGGTTGAAATGAGGGGGTCCTTGATGCTCTCTGAGCTTGGTTGCTTTCTTGCAGATTTTTCATTACCCAAACTTTTGGGTAATGAAACGTCTGCAGAAGAACAACGAAGCTCAGAGAGCACCAAGGACCCCCTCATTGGGACCAAGGTAATACTAGCAGTTGCCGGAGTTTCCCAACTCTGCTGTACCATCAATAAATTTATATGCTGCCCCATTCCCAGTAACTGGGCGTCCTCCCAGTTAAGGGCAGCCCAAAGGATTTTTCTTTGGAAGCTCCAGGTGGTTATGCTGGAATAAGGAATGAACTTCCAGTGCAACCCTGCAAATGTTGAGGGCTCCAGATCCTTTAGTTTAACACACATACTATTACTCCCTGGTAGCTCCTAAATTTATTAGACTCACAACCTCAAATGCAGAACCCATCTTAGATTTAGAATAACTTTGTCACTTTGAATGTACATTGGCATACATTAAAATGAAATTTCGTTGCATACAGCTCTCAAAGGGTCACCACCATCTTTTCACAACTAGAGATTTAACAGAAAGAGGGAAGGGTGAGCCTGGAACTGGTGGCATCTTTATTTCGGTTAGCATAGTCAAAAGGAGATTGGCTAGTGAACCCATCCAGCTATTGCCAGGGTCTTGAAAGGGAAAGGAAGAAGAATGATAATGTTTTGGATTGTAGTCTACAGCTTCCATCTTCTACGTGAACTTCTTCAGGGTCACAGTGAATGCAAAAGGGGTGTAGTTCAATGAAAAGACATAAGAGTAATAAGACTAGGACAATTCATACACCTTTATAGGAAGAGGGTTAGAATTAAGGTACTTCAACCAAAGCAGTGGTAATTGGAAGAATAAGAGTGATGGGTTCTGTTCTCCCAATCACTCATTTAGAACCATGCTGCTTCATTGCGTGTATTTGAAATAACCCATTTTGATAACTGGCCATTAAGCCATAGTTTACTGACTTGTAATTAACTGAATCAATATGAACTACCGTAGCTAGGTTCCTCCTTCCCCCCTACTATTCTGACCGTACCATCCTACCCCCATTTATTTGGGAATGAGCTTTACTGAAATCATTGGACTTTCATTTTGTCTGAGAATAAGTATAGAAGGCAATGCCTCCCTTGATTCAAGTTTGAAACTTCATCATCATTACTATTATTATTAAACCTGTATGCCATCCAACTCCCAACAATTCTGGTTAGCTCACAACAAGCAATGAAGAAATTACAATAAAATCAATAAAAGACAATAAGCACAACAGGCCAGATGGAATGAAGCAAAGGGTCTCACTCTCCTGTGCTAAAGGCCTGGGTGAAGAGCCAGGGCTTCGCGGCTCTTGTAAACAACAGCAAAGTGTCCCAAAGGTGCTTTTTCAAGAGGCAACTGGACTTTCTGGTTTTTCTTTGAAAATGTTTCGCTTCTCATCCAAGAAGCTTCTTCAGCTCTGACAGGATAGTGGGGAATGGAAGGAGCTTCTGTCAGAGCTGAAGAAGCTTCTTGGATGAGAAGTGAAATGTCTTCAAAGAAAAAACCAGAAAGTCCAGTTGCCTCTTGAAAAAGCACCTTTGGGACAACCATGACTTGCATGACTGAGAATCTCCATAGACAACAGCAAAGTGGGGATCATCTAGATCTTGGGGGAAACCTCATTCTAGAGGGCTGTGTGGGCACTTTAATGCCTTTTCCTTGGCAATAAGTATTGATGTGGTTTGTCCTTCCTGCTTTCGGGATTCTTTCTGGCTTTCCAATCTAAGCCACACCCAAGAGCAGCTGAGAGCTATACTCCCAGGAAGAGGTGTATCTAATGAAATAGTTCTTCTTTTCTACTTGCAAAGATAGCCATAATCCTTTGGGAGGAAGTTCTGAAAATCTTAGAATAGTAGTAAAGCCCCGAGTGGGGAAAATGGAAGGAGATGGTTTTCATAAACTTACATGGACTGTGTTTGCACAACAGGCTTAACTATAGTTGGTTGAATCATGGTTTGTTGAAATAATCCAATTGCTTGGATTTATAAAACACTGAACAATAAGCTAACATGAAATATTTTGTTATGTAGACACAATAAACAGGCTATGTTCACATGACACAATGAACCACAAAATAGTCAGTAGGATTTTAGCTATCACATTGTTCAAATTCATGTTATATAGTTGGCTTATGGTTCAAAGTATCTTAGGTTAATTAATTGAGTTTATTTAAATTAACCATGTTATGCATAGCCATTTTTCTCATAAGCAGTGTTATTTTCTCATCCTATGCCTATTTTTACCTGACCTGCTTACCCATGCTTTTTTCATCCGCAGTTCCCTGGATTCCTATGACATTTTGAACTATGACCTAATTATATGGGATGGATTCATGCAGCACATTAGATTCAAGTCCTTTTGACTCCTTTGTAGTTACTACATCATTATGGGAAGCTGACACTTTGGTTTGCTGAAACTTACTTCTAGGTAAAGAAGAACAGGATTGACACCTTCATCTCTTAGCAAGATTGAAAATCTGTCATCTGAAAATTTGTGTTTCTAAACAATTATTAGCCATTATTAGCAATTAAAAAAAAATGAGCTTAAAAATAAACTTGCTAGCTCAAACACATCTTCTTGTGCTTTTAGAACAAGTTGCTTGCTAAAGTCAGCATTTCCATTAATGAGAGCAAATTGGGCTTTTGTAGAAGTCATTTAGGAGTGTGTGCATATAACAGTATTTTGAATAGAGTTCTGAAACTAATGCCCAAGGTGGATTCAGCTAAAATTTTAAACATACCTGTAAATGTATTAAATGGAAAAACGTCATTATACAAAAATATGTTTCAGTTAAACTAAAATCCAATTTATTTTAAGATTTCAGTGTCATGTAAGAAGTGTTAAAAGAGGGAGTCACTAGAGCAGGCAACTATGGCAACATTACGATCTGTGGACTTCAATTCCCAGAATTCCTGAGCCAGTCATGCAAATGAAGTGCGCAGGTCTTAAAGTTGCCATAGTTGCCTACCCTTGTACTAGAGCAGTGATGGCTAACCTTTTTCAGAGTGCCGAAAGCACGCAAGTGTGCACGCTCGTGCGTCTGAACCCCCAAAATGCAATGCGCGCACCCCCTGCACATATGCCCCACCCCCCACACATGTGCACGTGATTCCCACACATGCACCCCACCCCCGTGCATGCATGTGCGATCCCCTGCACGCACCCCGTGCATGCGCGTGTGACCTGCACGCACCCCACCCCCCACGCATGCGCAGCAGAGACCCAAAGACCAGCTGGCCGGCGGGAGGCGCACGCGCATGCGCAGTGGAGCTGAACTGGGGCTACGGCTCGTGTGCTATCAGAGAGGGCGCTGTGTGTCACCTCTGGCACGCGTGCCATAGGTTCGCCATCACGGTACTAGAGAGTATATCATTAGGCTGGGTTCCTACTGTATGCTAAGCTTAGATATGGTCTGTTGGTTGTATAGATCTCTTGCACTGGAACATTTAAAAAGAACAATGTCTGAAAAAAGATTTCAGCAGAAGTAGCTCTCTAGCAAATTGCATGAGCTAAAATGCCCTTTTCATCTAATTGGCCAGTCTCTATATTTTCCATCCTAAGTTTGGGTCTTTATTAGCTATTCATTGATTGTAATGTTACATTTAATTATATTACTGAGTTTCATCTGCTAGTTTTTCTTGTAATTTTTTTTTTAAAGCTTTGAACAGGTATCGTCTAGGTACTTGGAATGTTAAAGCTCTATCCTAAATATTTATCAAATAGTAAACACCACTAAATCCACTGACCTTCTAAATCAGATTGTAGCAGTGAGGACTCCATACTCTACTATGCCTATGTGAATTATTCCTACACAGTATGTACTATTTGGTGTACTCAGCTGACAGTTTCATTCATGACAATTCCTCACCTCATATATGTATTTACATATTAATGCTATTTTTTTTCAAATATTTTCTTATGATTGTTTTGCAATAAACAATATGATGGTAGTCAAAACTGAGATTTGAAATAAAGGGTGCTCTGCTTCCAAATTTTGCTATTAGCTCCATACCAAATAAAGAGATCAAAACCTAAGAAAACAATAGAAATCATGAAGTAATTCTATGTATCTCAAAGTTTTTGACTTACTCAAGGGTGTGAATACAGCCTCTGGATTTGGAAATATGTAAATACAGTTATACTAATAAGTGTATAAAGAGGTTCACACATCACATTAAATCATAATGTGGCTGTTTATTTGTGCTTTAGCATGTTGGGTGAAGACAGCTATTCATTTTTAAACCTCATATTTTGCTTGTTTGTGAAGTATATATGTAAATTATGGTGCTTAACTACTTAAGGAGTCCATGAGTTAGCATAATTTGCAAACTTGGGTCCTAAAAGTTATGTAATGTGACTTACTGATTTGTAATTTTAATTGTTTAATTGTGTGAATTGCAGTTTATTTTATGTTACTATATATGTTGACAGCTGTGAGAAACCTCTATGCGCCAAGAGTGAAAGGTACACTAATTGCCACAATGGAAGAATAGATGGAAAAGGCAGTAAGAGTTGGCGAGATGGCAAAATAGACTGCTTTAATTAAAGAGAAGAATCTATCTCGTTTTGTTTTTACTTGGAAACTTCTTCTGGACTTTGGGCAGAAAACTGAAAAATATGAAACTTTGATTTTAGGTTTTGATGACTAGATTGACTTTGTCTCTATACAAGTGGTTTGAAACAATTAGAAATGCAAAGCAAAATTTGAGGCTGTAGCTTTCTTTTTCTACTCTCCTGGGGGGGGGGGGGAACCTGGAAGTTACTACTTTTTTTTCTTTGTTTGCACCTCTCTTGTCTTTTCTGTGTTTTGTTTCTATTCCTATTTTATCTCACAACATACATCAATAAAAATTTGAAACACAACTTATTCTATAAACCATCCTTAAATAAATTCCAGCTTAGCACAGTGCATAAACTGTCTGAGTCTGTCAACATCTTGTTTATCATGAGTGCAAATAATAGTTTCAGTACACTGGTGAAATGCAGCCAACATAGCAGATTATTCCTTCCTTCTCCCCTACCTTCTGTCACCCATATCACTTTTTTTGGGGGGGGGATAGAAACTTTATTTTAGGCAGAGAGGAAAAAGAAGGGTATCTTGTTCTGAAGATTACATTTTGCTATAGAGTTAATTTGCACCTAGAAAATGAATGCAGGCGATTTAAATGATTAGACTGAAAATGCGGTTCTTAGCAACATCTAATCATTTCATATGGTGATGTTCAAGGGAAAGGAATAAAGGAGGTGCAAATTTATACTTGAAAAGCAAGTGCCAGTGGGATGCAGTCCGCAAGTGCAGCATGATAATTACACTACATCAGAGGCGGGAAATGGCCCCTTTATGACTTGTGGACTTAATTCCCAGCAATGGCTAACTCAGGAATTCTGGGAGTTGAAGTCTATAAGTCATAAAAGGGCCATAGTTCCCCACCCATGCACTTAATAGTCCTCTGTCCCATATATTGTGACTTGAACTTCTTACAGTGATTGTATTTCTACCATATGCCAATCAATGCTATAGACTGGATTTGCATTATGTATCGAACCATAAATTAATGACAGTGGTCAGATTTGTGATTCACTAAGTCACAACCCAATCAAGCCCACTTTAACTTACAACATTATACAAACCCATCCAGTTGCCTGTTGGAGTTCCAAGTCATCAGGACTGGGATTAAAACGCCACACCTCTTGTATATTTTTGCATGGGATTTTTCTAGATCATTATGAATGAGTCGTTATGAATCTTGACTATAGCATTAAAACAAGTTTATAATCATCCAATGGAGGAAGTTAGAATAATATTGTATTTTTGAATTTACAATATTCAAACCCAGCAAAGAACATGACTATTTTTCAAAAATAATTATATCAGTTAAAGGAATATTGTTACATTTAAATTTCAACAAAATAGCCAGCGTATTGAAATACTACAATAGTTCTAGTTGGTTGGTTCACATATGCAATAGGAGAAATAATTACCATAAAATTTGGTTTTGTCTTACCAGTTGATTAACTAATAGCAAAAGGATACAGAAGACTCCGAATTCTACTTTTTTGAATTGAAGAATTGAGCCTCTTAAGACTTTGCCAGGGGTTCACCACATTTTTATCATTTAAAAAAATCAGTAATAAAATTTCCCACCAAGTTATGGCAAACAACTCACTGTAATGTGTGCTTAAACTGTAATGTGTGCTTAAAAACATCTGATGGGAGTAAAAACAACAACTAAAAGCCACTGTTTCCCCAGAAGTGTTCTAAAAATACAATATGTGTCATGTTATCATCAATTGTTATTCAGGTTAATATGGTACAGACTAAAGACCAAGTGTTACATTACAGATGCTTGGAAACATTTTATTTGTCTATTGGCCTTACCCAGTTTCTAAAGAACTTTGGTATATTTTGACATGAAAGTAGTTAAGCAAGTTTGTTGTTAGGAATTTAAAGAAGCATGCGCAGAAACTAATTTTGAGTGAATTGCATATTAGGAGACCTTTGCCTAGTCTGTCCTCTCCTCCTCCTGTCTCTCAAGAGCAGCGGTTCTCAACCTGTGGGTCGCGACCCCTTTGGTGGTCGAACGACCATTTCACAGGGGTCGCCGCGCACGTTAGCCCGCCATCTTGGTGCCACCGTCACTTGCAGGGGTGAAATGCTCCCGGTTCGGCCGTGCCTGCGGGTCGCCGGACAGCCGGTAGTTACAGAAGCGGGAGACTTCGCCCACTCGCCCGGACACCGCCATTTGGGTTCTTTTACCCTCTGCGCATGCGCAGAATGCTTTGCGCATGCGCAGAGGGTAAAAGAACCCAAATGGCGGCATCCGGGCGGGTGGGCAAAGTCTCCCGCTTCCGTCGCTACCGGCTGTCCGGCGACCCGTAGGCACGCCCGAACTGGGAGCATTTCACCCCTGGTGCCACGCCCCCTTTGTCACCTCATCGTGCACAGGGAGGGGGTCACGGCGGCGGGGGGGGTCGCGGCATTAGGAAGGTTGAGAACCACTGTCCCAGACCATTAGAGCAGGAGACCAAATATCCAAGATATTTCCACTTCTTCTAGCTTTCTTTAAAACAAATTGCAGGTAGTCCTTGACTTGCAGCCATTCATTTAGTGACCATTTGAAGTTAAAACAGCACTGGAAAAAGGTGACCGATGACTATTTTTCACACTTACAACTGTTGCAGCATCCCCATGGTCATATGATCAGAATTCAGATACTTGGCAACTGGCTCATATTTATGACAGTCTTGGGGTCATGTGATCACTTTTCGCCACTTTCTGACAAGCAAACTCAATAGGTAAGCCAGATTCACTTAACAATGGTGTTAGTAACTTAGCAAGTGCAATGCTTCACTTAACAACTGTGGCAAGAATGGTTGTAAAATGGGGCAAAACTCCCCTAACAGCTCACTTAGCAATGAAACGTTTGTGCTCAATTGTGGTCATAAGTCAAGGACTACCCGAATTGCATTCTACCATCCAAAAGCACTGGGCAAGCATACTTGTTGGTTTACTTCATCTATCACCCAGCCATGGCTTATTTAATAATGGCCTATTAACTAAACCAGTTTATTTATTTATTTATTGGAATTCGTCAAACTAAAACGAGAACAAGAATAAGAGAATAAAAATACAATGACAGGGACGATAGGCACGTTAGTGCACTTATGCACGCCCCCTCTACTGACCACTTAAGTATGAAGTATTAAGTATTAAGTATGAAGTATTAAGGCTGTAATACTATCGAAGACTACTACAATATCTTTTTGCTCGAAATCAAAAGAGTCATCAAACTATACGTACCACTAATAACCACCAAAACCAAGAAAAACAAATTACCCATAAAAATAAGGAAGCTTCAATCCAAAAAAAGATCTCTTTGGCGAAAAAATAAAACTGGCTGCATTGCTAACTTTAAAAACCGCTACAAAAATCTATGCCACCAAATAAAGACTGAATACACCAATTATCACATTAATCAAGAAGAAAACCTTCTACGCACGAATTCCACCCGCGCCTTCTATAACTTTGTAAATAACCAACGCAAAGACTCGAGATCCATCCCACCCCTTAAAGGACCTAATGGTAAAGACTATAACGATGAAACCATTAAAGCAAACCTCTTTAACACATTCTTCGGCGCAGTCTTTGTAAACAGCAATGGCTCATGCCCAATATTTACTAGTC
>QLTV01004146.1:2295594-2312661 GCA_003457575.1 Thermophis baileyi
GGTTACTATTGGGAAAGGACTCAAGAATTTTGGCCCTAGTTTTTGCTGGGCATTCTCAATCGGATATATTTAGTGGACAAGAAAACATTATCCCCCACTCGGAAGGGGGGCTGGAGCGATCGGTGCTTGTCTGCTTGCTTCTTATAGGCTTCCACCGCTTCAGTTAGTGCTTTCTTGGTGTTCTCCCATCCTTTTTTCAACGTCTCCATCCACTCCGTCAGGGACATGGAAGTGGGGGTCTCTGTAGGTAGTTCAGGCATGGGAACGAATTCCATGCTGCTGGTAACTTGAAAAGGAGTTAGTCCAGTGCTGCTGTGGACAGCGTTGTTATACGCTACTTCTGCAAAAGATAGCAGCTCTGACCAATTGTCTTGCTGGTAATCCACATAACAATGGATGTATTGTTCGACCATTGCATTCGTACGTTCCGCCGCTCCATTTGTGCTCGGATGAAAAACCGAGCTGAGTCCTTGTGTCCTGGATCCAATCGCTCTCAGGAACTCCCTCCAGAATTTGGTGGTGAACTGTACGCCTCAGTCGGAGATTACTCTTTTTGGGACACCATGTAGGCAGTAGATGTGCTTGAGAAACAGCTTTGCTAGTTTCCTGGCCGACAGTAGACCGGAGCAAGCGATAAATTGGGCTTGTTTGGAGAACAAGTTGATAACTGTCCAAATTACCGTGTTTCCGTTGCTATCTGGGAGTTCTACTATTAAGTCCATGGCAATCTCCTCCCCGGGCTTGCTGGGGTTGACCACTTGCTGCAGCAGTGGAGTTGGGGCTTCATTGGAGCGCTTCCACTCTCAAGCTGGCAGGTACATACAATTTGGACCCCTTCCAAGCCAAGCCTTCGCTCATTGTCAAGATCTCCTTGTTGTCGCTGAGCCAGGGATCGCCCGGCAGGGCTGCCTTCAGTGTTGCAGTCCATTTGTCCTGGCTAAGAGCACTTGGTCGTCTGGCTTGGCCTCGGGTGAGGACTTGTGCTGCCGTCTCCCCCTGGGAAGGGGGAATGATGGAGTGGACTTCTTGTTCCCTCTGGCTGTCATATTGTGGCTTCCTAGATAAAGCGTCAGCCAGCAAATTCTTCCCAGCGGGGATGTGCTTCAGTTCAAATTTGAATCTTCTGAAGTATTGTGCCCAGCGTACTTGTTTTGGAGAGAGCTTCTGGGGGATTTTCAAGGCTTCGAGGTTCTTATGATCTGTCCATATCTCGAATGGGACCTTGCCTCCCTCTAGGAATTGTCTCCAAGTGAGCAGCACCCAACGAACTGCATAGGCTTCTTTCTCCCAAATGGCCCATCTCCTCTCAGTGGCTGTGAGCTTTTCTGAAACATAAGCGCACGGCAGGAGTTGGCCCTTTTCATCCTTCTGCAGCAGCACCGCTGCCACTGCCACGTCGCTGGCATCAGACTGAATTATGAACTGCTGTTCTGGGTCGGGGTGCTGCAGGATCGGTTCTTGGGCAAAGAGACACTTCAGTCTTTCGAACGCCTTTTGGCATTCCATTGTCCACCCAATCGGCTGGTTAGGCTTTGGTTTTGTGGGCGATGGGCCTGTCTTTAGCAGCTCGGTCAGTGGCAGTGCCACCTCTGCAAAAACGGGGATGAACTGCCAATAGAAATTTGCAAAGCCCAAAAAGCTTTGCAGTTGTTTGCGGGTGGGTGGGTCTGCCAGTCTAGCACTGCTTTCACTTTCCCTGGATCCATCTCTATTCCTTCGCTGGAGATGCGATAGCCCAGGTAGTCTAGGGAGGTTTTGTGGAATTCGCATTTTGAGAGTTTTGCATACAGCTTGGCGGCTAGAAGTTTTTCTAAGACTTGCCTCACTAGTTTCATGTGCTCCTCTAGGGTCTCGCTAAAGATGAGAATGTCATCCAAATAAACGAGTACCCCCTTGTACAGGTGTGGGTGGAGTACTTCATTTATGAATTGCATGAAGACTGCGGGGGCCCCTTGTAATCCAAAAGGCATCACTTTGAATTGGAAGCTTCCCAAGGGGTAGTTAAAGGCGGTCTTCCACTCATCCCCCTCCCTAATGCGTATGCGGTAGTATGCTTCCCTCAAATCCAGCTTGGTGAATATCTTGCCTTTGGACAAGTGGTTCAGCAAGTCTTTCATGAGAGGGAGGGGATACGTGTTTTGCACACACACGGCATTGATCCCACGGAAGTCCACGCACAGTCTGACCTCCCCCCATCTTTCTTCTCCTTGAAGAGCACTGGCGCTGCAACCCTCGATTTTGCCGGCTGGATGAAACCCTGCTCTAGATTGGCATCAATGTATTTCCTTAGTTCCTCCAGTTCTTTTGGGGTCATTGAGTACATCTTGGGTTTTGGGAGCGTGGCTCCTGGCTCAAACTCTATCGCGCAGTCCGTGGGCCGGTGAGGGAGGAGATAGTTGCAATCTTCCTCACTGAAGACTCCCTCAAGGTCTCTGTATTCTACTGGCACCTGCTGGGCACCTGGGAGTTTGGCCTCAACTGCTGGGGCTGCCGGCTGAGGCCGACCCGGGCCGATGGATTCCGGCCCCTTCGGTCAGCTTGTCTTCTTCTCTTTAGGGGGTAGCGGCCCAACGCTCATGGTTAGCTTTCGGCTTTATGGTGGGAGTCCATTTGTCGATGAATCGGATGAGTTCGTGGTGGCTCCCTATTTCCAAATCCACCAATCCGGTGAGGTGCATGGCGGGGGCCCCCCCCAATCAGCGATCCATCCACTTGTTGAAAGCGGATGGGGTTGGCTAAGGCCCTCATGGGGATCCCTAGCTTCTCTACCACCGATTTGCTGATTAAACATCATGAGCAGCCCGTGTCTACGATTGCCTCTACTTCTCCTTCCTCCCCTGTCTCTGGCACCGTAATTTTCGCTTTGATGACAAAAGGGCGGACGGCTTCACTCACCATTGGGTCGTCTTTGCCGCTGCCTTCCCCACTGGAGCGCGGAGGGGCTTTGTCTCCTGGCGACGCCTCGGCTTCGTCGGATGGGGGAGGGGATTCTTCTGCTTGTTGGGCCAGGCGGCTCCTCTCTGGTGGCTTTGGGGGCTTCTTCTGGATTACCGCGGCTGGCCGGGTCCTCGGTTGTGGGACTGGGGCCGGCGCTAAGCATTCTGAAGCTCGATGGCCAGGTTGGCCGCACCTGTAGCACTTTATTGCTCTCACTGCTTCAGAGGCCGGGGTCGCGGCTTGCTTCATTTGGGATTGGCGACCCAGAGGTCTCCTGGCTGGCTTCTCAGCGGGAGGCTTCTTGGGACCCCAGGTCACTTGATCCAGGACAATGGCCGTGTTGTACCAGTCCTGGATCCTGTCTGGGACTCCCCCGGACGCTGCAGGACTTCCTCAGTTCTGGGTCTAGGGCATCTCTAAACGTGTGCACCAAGAGCCGTTCGGGCCAGTCCCGCACCTTCCCTGCCGCCCTTCTGAATTTCCACACCAACTCTTTGGCTGGGCGGCCTGCCTGCTTCAGCCCCTTAATCTGCTCCTCAGCTTCCACCTGCTGAGCCACGTTGTTAAAACGGACCCGCATCTGTCGGATGAACTCGTCAGCATCATCGAGTTCTGGGGCCGCTTCATCATGGAGCTCCGCCACCCATTCTGATGCTTCCCCCTCGTTCATCCCCTCGGTTATCGCGTCGATCAGTTCTCGGTCCGACTGGAATTGGGTCCCAAACTGATCGATATATACCCAGACCTGATGTAGGAAGTAGGCCAGCTTCCTGGGATCCCTATCGAACGTGGCCCAGAACCGAGGGGGCTGTGCTGGGACCGGCTGGGTGGCGGCTTGCACTTGTGCGGCCAGCGGGACGATCGCTTGCGGTTCGGGCACCCACAGATGCGGCCCCACCTGTTGCAATGGCTGGGCTAGCCCCGTCGTAACGCCATCGGCGGGGAGGTGCCCCTGCTGCAGCAGCTGGGCTTGCGTGGCCGGAACGGACATTGCAGGAGGCTGCGCCGCATCGAACATCGGCACGGGGTTCGGTGGCTGCTGGGTCCCCGGAGCCCATTGGCACTGTGCCCATCCCATGCCCGGGAAGAAAGCCCACCCTGCTGGGGCTTGCCTTGGCTGTGCGAGGCCGAGGTTCAGTGGCTGGCCTGGGGTCAGCAAATCCCACGTGCCCTGCTGCCAGGCCAGTGGGCTCCCGAGCCCAGGCTGTTGGGTCATCTGCGCTTTGGGGCGGAGGGTTGCTCACGTAGGCTTCGCCCTGGTGGAGAAGCTTGCGGGGGCCTCGCTCATCGCAGTGTGGAATGAGGCCGAGTCTCTGCTCAAAGGAGCCAGTGGTTTCCTCTTTGGGAAGAAGAACGTTAGCTGGGCCAAGTTCCATCTTGCGGCCTCGGGTCCCGAAGAGGACGCTTAGTTGTCTGAACTGGTCGGGGAGTTCCATCAGCGATTGGCTGTGCGACAGTGAGGACCCCTCACCTTCGGAGCGTCCGGTCGGAGTAAATTTCTGCTGTCTCCACTCGTGGGCCGAGGCTGATCCCGCGCCCAGGTGTGGTTCCCACATTCTCTCTGTGGGAGAGCTCAGCCCCCCGGCTGCGCTTCGAGAGGTCCGCTCTGGCTGAGAGGGGCGCTCAGGGGTCGGTTGCTTGCGCCGAGCCCCCAACTGGCATTCCCTCTCCGTGGCCTCTTCGGCTTCCACCACGGCTTTGGGAGGAACGTAGAGGGTCTCGATGTGAATACGTGATCCATCCTCTACTTGCTTCCTCGTGGCATGCTTCTCTTCCTCCATCTTCCCTGAGTCTTTACGCCGCCCGTTGCCGGGTCGGCGCTGGGGCTCAGGACCCCAAACAGCGCCCCGAGGATTTGGGGTAGCTGGGTGAGTTTTAAGGGAGATTCGGGTTAGTGTCAGGGTTCCAAATAGCATCCGAACTTAAAGCAGAGTCCGAGGCAAAGTATTCCTCAAAGTTCCAATTTATTAGCAGAGCCATGTTGGCACATCTGGGAGAAACTCGAATCTGAAGTCCCCTGGGTTTCTCCACCCAGTTGAAAGTTCAAGCCCTTGTCCCCACACCCCCAAGTCCATCACGTTAACCAATCTTCAACTGCCAACTTGGCAACATCCACCCATCTCCTCCCGTGCAGGTGCAGGAGTGTGAAGACAAAGGATGACCTTGATTATCTAGAAGGAATTTGTTATGGCTACATACAGTACAAACAGCCCTCATGCAATTCCCCCTCCCAAATTCCCACAGCAAAGAATACATATTAAAATAGTATAAAGTGTGGCAGGCCAAAGGCCCCAACTAAAGTGGCTTTGGCCTGACACCGACAGTTTTGCAGCAGCGCAAGTCTTGTTGCTTCCCTCATAGAAAGTGAGGAAATATTGGGTAGAAAGGGGAAGTCATGAAGATATCATGAAGAGATTTCCTTTATTTGAGTAGGCGGATGCCTTTTGCTAATTTCAGTCATGGTGTTAAATCTGTTTAAATACAATCTTTAATCTTTTGGCCGGAATTTGGCTGAAAGCAAGGTCAGAAGGTGAGAGATGGGGGAGGAGGTTGACTGGTGGAGGGTTTGATTTCCTTCCCACATATTAAAAGTGGTATATTTTTTGTCTCTAATCCAACTAAATGATTTTATTCAAGGATGGAGTCATACAAATTCATTTTTTTTATTTAGAATGCATGTCATTCTGCAAGTGAACATTTTTTTTAGAAAATACAGAACTTTAATTGGCATTGGGCAATTACATATCATGTTTTATTTTGTGAAAAGTATTCTTACTGTTTGCTCTTGTGTCTAGAGTAGAATTGTTTGAAAATTTTAAATCTATTTCACACTTTGTTTTTAATACAAACATAAGTTTTAGGTTTTCCTAATTTATGTAAAACCGTTTCTCATTTTAAAAAATCTCAGGTGGTTTACAATAACATAATTTTGCATTATGTTTGTTATGGTAAACCACCTGAGATTTTTTTTTTAAACGAGAAGGGGTTTTAGATAAATTAGGAAAACCTAAGGGATCAGGCGCTAAAACCTCATTATAAACTCTATGGAATTTACACCATTGGTGTACAACTTTGTCTAAAGGCTGTCCAGCTTGTAAATTAAATTTGTCCTGCAGTTGAACCTCTCAGGCAGATTAATCTAAGGAAATTTATGTCTGTGTGGCTCAATTTTGTACATAAAACTATCTGGCTTTACAAACTCTTCAGTAGCTTAGTATTGCACAGTGCAGCTCTCCTGAAATTCTGCCTGATTGGTTCATTTAGGTAGCCACCCCAATAGGATGGTTGGAGGACCTGAACAGCCACTTAGGTTAATCAACAAATAACACATAGGCCTGAGTGAAGTTTAAAAAGTGAGGAAAAACATCTTTATTGCCATCTAATCCTCAGGTGAACCTGCAGAAATGAAAATTGACATTCATTGTCACATTCTGCCTAAGGAATGGCCTGATCTGAAACAGGTAACAGTGGCAGTCTTTGGATATCTGGTACAAAAAAAACCTAGGAAGTCTTCTAGGTCATGATTGTTCTTGGTGGTTTCACTAGAACTTTATCTTGGGTAGTTCCCAATTTTAAATTATTTGCTTATTTTTTTCCTTTAAGATTGAACTTCCTTGAAATGAGAAACTAGGGAGATATTCATTTCAAAATGCTTCTGGTACTTTAACTCTCTGTGTCTCGATATTTTGAACAGTGGTGTACATTTGAATTTATTGAACTGCTTGGTAAAGCAGAAAGTTTGGGTGCATGTATCTCTGTACCAGCTCTTTGCTAGAAAAAAAAAAAGAGGGGTCAGAGTATTTATTTACTTTCAGCAGTTACAGTCCACTATATTCAAATTATGACAGTTAATAATGTGTAGTTTTAGTTGTACTGTGGCCAAAAGAAAATGACCTGGGATGAATGCTGAGTTTGAGTATTATACAAAGAGAAGTTTAACTAATGGAATCCTTAGAATTCTCTCTAAATTGCTCTCAGTATATAAACATCTTTTTTAGTTGTATTCAGAATCAGTGAAAAGCAATGGATTGCTGTGCAGTGCAATTGTAAGTCAATTTATTTGCTAGAGCACATAGCATATTTGGCCCTGCAGCTAACTTCAGTAAATTTAGATGGATTTAGTTTTTCCGAATGATACATTAATACTAACAATATAAATAAAGCTTTGAGCATTGTGTGATCTTTTTAGAATAGATTATGATGCATGCATGAATGGCAGCATCTGTGTAATTGCAAAAATGACAAACCACTTTTTTGCAAATTAACTCTATTTACTTATATCAATTGTGTTTCATTTTGACTGTTATGTAAATCATGCCTTCTACAAAGCTTTAAATTGCTTATGAACAATATTAGCAACACTATTACATTAATTGCATTAGCCAAAGAACCTCAAATAAAAATAATTTAATTGTGGGCTTGACATGTTGTATTGCAATCCTCTTTTTTTCACATTTCAGTATTACAGTTACCTTGAATTTTTTTCTGCCATAGAAAATTATATATGAGATTTGCAAAATATGTGGCAATTAAAATGTTAGCTAATAGATTATTTGTTTACATAGTTCAATGCAACTGCATAAAATATTTGATGTTGTAAAAGATGGACCACTTATTTGTCTGAAGAGGCCACCAGTTCTCGAGAGTATTTTAAAATGTACCTATGGATGAAAATAAAAAGGGTCCAAAAGCAGCAAGAGAGAAATCTACAAATTTAATCATTATTATATTTAAAAATTTAAGAACATCCATTTAAGATTATATGTATGTATGTATGTATGTATGTATGTATGTATGTATGTATGTATGTATGTATGTATGTATGTATAGGGAAAGGAAAGAAAACCCCCCAGTTTTTTCATGAAAACAGCTCAGTTAAAAATGAACCTGTTTGGTGATTGTTGAGAAAATAACTATCAAGGGTGTTAGTTATGGAATAGAATGGCCAGAACAAGACCAGGGGGAGGCAAATGAGAAAATAGCCCTTGTCTTGCTGTAAATTTGTCAAAAATATTTGTCTGTAATTTTGTTATAAGAATAGATCTCTAGATTCTTCAGCAAACTCAAGTTCACATCCAAAAATATTTGAACATGAAGCAATACTGGTTGTATCAAATTTCACAAGGGTGTTTAATAACTCAATGATCTTCTCTTATATTCATGTAAATCAATTAATGAACGTGTCGCTGTTGCTAACACCTCGATTCTGCATCTTTTTAAATGTAACTCAAATATAGATTGACGTCAGTTAAAAACCACATCGTAGGATTTATGCCAGGATGTTGTTACTGATTTCTTAAAATGCCTTTTTGTGAACCTTTTTATATGTAGAAAGAAAAAATGCTGAGTACTCTCCCCTTTAGTGATTATAAGGTAGTTCAAACGAAACGAAAATGAAATAAAGGAAAAACTGGCCTTATTCCTGTCATGGTATTTTCTGCCGTAAGAAGAGTTACAATCCTCTTTGGGAGAATGAGGAGATATTTTACTTGTGTACTAGAAGCTTTTTGCTGCTCTTTAAATATTAATAGACAAAGGTGACCTTCATCCCTACTATTGAATCATCAAGGCCGAACAGAGGATCAATACATGACTACACTAATTATTAACAAATGCTGCTCAGCTGAGATTATCACTTCACTGTATCTTTATTTTACTTCTGGTTACATAATGAAGACTGTAGGTTCAGGATGTGCAAAAATCTGCCCTATCGGAAACCTCATTATGTGAGCTTTAGGAAGCCAAATAGTAAAAGATGTATCAGAGGAAGTATACTGTATCTCTCTTTCAATTAAATGATAACAAAATGATCTCACCCATTTTGTAGCAGGGAACCAGAATTTTGACAGTTTTCTCCAAGGCCACCTTAGACAGAAATATTCTATATTTTAAAAATGAGATTCATTCCATCCATTGATGAGAAAAGGAAAAAACCCAATTCCAAAATCAAAACAACGCATAGGGTTGGACATTATTAGATCATTGGTTTTGTATTAGTTTCCTTTTGGTTTCCATCCATTACATGGGGAAATATAATCTTGGAAAGAAAAAGTTAAATACCTTGATATGATATGAATATTCAATTATATTCTTTGAATATAAGATTGCTCATTAAATGAAAGACTTTGGTTCTATCAAACCTGGGATGCATAGAAGAATATAATTTTATTTCTTTTTCTGTCAGGTTTATAATTCTTTTTTATCACATTTTATATATACCGTGTTTCCCCGAAAATAAGACCCTGTCTTATATTTTTTTGAACCCTGAAATAAGCGCTTGGCCTTATTGCCATGCACTCAAAAGCCCAATTGGGCTTATTATCAGGGGATGTCTTATTTTGAGGGAAACAGGATACACACACACACACACACACACACACATATACACATACACACACACACACACACACACACACACACACATAAAACAGTGGGGTTTTTTTTTCTTTCTCTGTCTTCACTTTGTATAACATCATATTTCTCCTGGTGTATTCACAGTGCAATACATTACAGTGTTGGTGTAATATAGTATTTGCTATTAAAAATAAAAAATAATTGTTTTTTAAAAAGGAGATATGAATAATTATACTCCATTTCAATATAATTAGAATAAATAGATTTGTATTTAAGTATGCATGTGTAACTGATAGTTACTTATAGTTTGACTTTAAGCAATGAAAAATGTTATAGCAACTTTCTCATACCCAAGGATCATTCCAGTTAAAGTTAAATACATCTGAAGAATATGACACTGCTACAATACATGTAGTCCTTGACTTACAACAGTTTGTTTAGTGACTGTTCAAAATTACAATGGCACTGAAAAAAGTGACTTATGACCATTTTTCACACTTGCAACTACTGCAGCCTCCCCGTGGTCATGTGATCAAAATTCAGCTGCTTGACAATTGACTCATATTTATGACTGTTGCAGTGTCCCAGGATCATGTGATCATCTCTTGCGACCTTCTGACAAGCAAAGTCAATGTGGAAGTCAAATTCACTTACTAACTAACTTCACAACTTCAGTGATTCACTTAACAACTGTGGTAAAAAAGGTTGTAAAATGGGGCAAAACTCAGTTAACAAATATCTTACTTAGCAACAGACAATTGGGCTCAATAGTGGTCATAAATCGAGGACTACCTGCATATTATACAGTCTGAATGTAAAAGAAATTATTTGCTTGGTTTTAAATTAACATGACCTAGTTGGTGAACCATAATGTATGACTTACTTTATGTGTACTTGTTAACTCTGCCTTCCTTTTCACAGAGATATGGCTATGGAGGATGGGTTCAGTTGGAGAAAGACCATAAGGTAGGTTAAGTTTGTGATTGATAAGTATATATTTGAATTTTGGAAAAGAATACTCTTCTAGTCATGCTGAATCAGGCCAAAGGACTATCTAATTCAGCATCTGATTTCCAATGCAGCACTTTCTGGGGTTTCCAAGAAACCTATAAAAATGGTATTAAAGACAATATCAGTTCCTGCCTCTAGAGATACTTAGTGGAAATAATAGCTTGGAACCATACTGATAGATATATTAAGATAATAAACACCAGCAAGTCTGGCAGTGAATGTCACTACTATAATTAATTTAGTGTGAACAAGT
This sequence comes from Thermophis baileyi, assembly GCA_003457575.1. Classification (NCBI taxonomy): domain Eukaryota; kingdom Metazoa; phylum Chordata; class Lepidosauria; order Squamata; family Dipsadidae; genus Thermophis; species Thermophis baileyi. The sequence continues at coordinate 2,306,150 of QLTV01004146.1, forward strand.
ACTTATTTTCTGATACTCTGAATCTGATGACAATTAGCTGTGTTTCAGTCACACTATGGTATTATAGAAGGGCTTCGGTGGTGCAGTGGTTAGAGTGCTGTACTGCAGACCACTTCTGCTGACTATCGGCTGCCTGCAATTTGGCAGTTCAAATCCCACCAGGCTCAAGGTTGACTCAGCCTTCCATCCTTCCGAGGTGGGTAAAATGAGGACCCAGATTGTTGGGGGCAATATGCTGACTCTGTAAACTGCTTAGAGAGGGCTGTAAAGCACTATAAAGCGGTATATAAGTCTAAGTGCTATTGCTATTGTTAAGTTCCTTTGGGTGCTTAGGGTTTTTGATAAATTTATTTATTAGCTTGCAGCAGTGAGGATTTAGGCGAAACCTGGCTCAAAAACAGTAACTGTGAGAGGGACCTTGGAGTCCTAGTGGACGATCACTTAAATATGAGCAAGCAGTATGCAGTAGCATCCAAAAAACTAATACAATCCTTGGTTGTATAAACAGAGGCATAGAATCAAAATAACGTGAAGTATTAGTACCACTTTATAAAGCCTTAGTAAGGCCACACCTGGAATACTGCATCCAGTTTTGGTCACATTACAAAAAAGATGTTGAGACTTTCGGGGGGGAAAAGTGCAAAGAAGAGCAACTAAGATGATTAAAGGTCTGGAGACTAAAACATATGAAGAATGGTTGCAGGTTTTGGATTTGGCTAGTCTACAGAAAAGAAGGACTAGGGGTGACATGATAACAGTATTCCAGTATTTGAGAGGTTGCCACAAAGAGGAGTGGGTCAACTTATTTACCAAAGTACCTGTAGGCAGGACAAGAAACAATGGATGGAAACTAATCAAGGTGAGAAGCAACCTGGAACTAAGGACAAACTTCTTAACAGTGAAGACAATTAACCAGTGGAACAGTTTACCGTCAGATGTTGTAGGTGCTTCATCACTGGAGGTTTTTAAGAAAAGACTGGACAGTCACTTGTCTGAAATGGTATAGGGTCTCCTGCTTGAGCAGGGGTTGGACTAGAAGACCTCCAAGGTCCCTTCCAGCTCTATTCTGATTAGATCCCAGAGTAAGAAGAATCACTTTAACAGATTTGGTCACCTTTCCTATTTCTAACATTTCTCTTTCATTCTAGCCTTGCATAATTAACAATGTGATACAAAATAAACAATATACAGGTAGTCCTCAACTTACAATCAATCATTTAGTGACTGTTCGAAGTTACAATGGCTAAGAAAAAAGTGACTTATGACCATTTTCACACTTACAACCGTTGCAGCATCCCCATGCTCATGTGATCCAAATTCAGACGCTTGGCAGCTGGTTCATATTTATAACAGCTGCAGCTTCCCGGGGTCATGTAATCACCTTTTGCGACCTTCTGACAAGCAAAGTCAATGAGGAAATCTGACTCACTTAATGACCATGTTACCATCTTAACAATTGCAGTGATTCACCTAACAACTGTGGCAAGAAAGACCGTAAAATGGGGCAAAACTCACTGAACAACTGTTTCGCTTAGCAACAGAATCAACATCAGTTATAGTCGTAAGCTGTTGACTACCTGTAACATAAAATAGTGTAATATAAAAATTATTTTATGTGGTCTAAAATGTCTGACCTTGCTTCTGATGGTTGTATTTGACTGTATAATTTGAGTATATTTTATAGGTTCTCTTTTTTCGCTGATATAAATTGTTTAATTGTTACCTAAAGTTGACTGAGAAATGGAGCTGAAAAAATATTCTTCACTGAGATTGCCCAAGAGAAATATAATCAGTAGAACACATTGAACAAAAATTACAAACACATGACTGGTGTTATGAATATTAGTCACTTGTTATTCCATAAATTAAATAATTACAGGGATTTTTTTTAAACCTGCCCAAACCTGGAAAAATGAATATGCATATAATTTAGGAGCACAGCATCATTATAAAATTACATCTGTGACCTAAAAATTATACTGTACTTTATCTTTCCATGGAAGTAATCATAAATATATTTGTGAGAACTCTCCTTTCTGTTCACATAAACACACAATTGTAATGTCAGAAAGCGGAATTTTCCTTTATAAATATGCACTAGATACCAGTTCTCTTCCAATTTCACAGATTTCCCAGCCTGGCTTTTAAGGAACCAGCAAGCAATTGAATAAATAATCCATGGAGGGAATATGGCAGCTATTGATGTTATTCTCAATTTTCCTTAGTATTTATTCTCTAGAGGAGAAACAACAACCAATGTATGCATTTGAACAAATATTACATTTCAAACTCTAAGAAGCTTGTTCCTGTGGTTTTTGTTCTCCGAATTGTTATCTGAACTATTTTAATGCAGGTCTTCCTAACAACTATTGCTTGAATCTCATTTACTATAAGGTCATTTTCCTCCTAGTCACACACAGGATGTTTGAGAGTCAACCAACAGTCTTTGTGCCACTAATGAGGAATAAACTTTATATTACTTCACAGATAGTTGTGAGTGACTCAAAAAGCTGCTTTACATGACTTGCGCGCGGGGGGGGGGGGTGTCGCCTTAAAGACATTTTTTAGGAGCTGAAGAAATGCTGTATTTGCTGCCTTCTCAATAGAATACAGTTTAGAACATGCCCTAGAGTTATGTTTGTCTAGAAATGAAAAAAAATCCAAGATATATCAGTCCTATAAGGATGACATAAAGGCTACATCAGTCTTGAAAGGCAAAAACAAAGCTCTAGTATTTATATCAGGAGGGATTAGTGCAACTGGGGGATTTCTTTGGATTCACAGTTCCTGCTTGAAGAATAGGTGGCTCCTGTGGCCAAGAGGACTTTTGCCCAATTGCTTCTCTTGTGCGAGTTGCGACTGTTCCTGGATCAGAAAACCCTGCTCACCAACATTCATGCCCACCGAATTGCAATTTGCTCTAAATAGCATTGTCCTTGAAGACCATCTGGAAGCTTCAAATGATATGAAATATAGCTCCTCAAGCAGTCATGGTAGTTCCAAATGTTTTCATGCAACTGGACTTGCGGTGGTTACTGCTTCAGCTTCTGGGTGCAATTAAAGATGCTGGTTGTTACTTAAAGCCATATGTATCTCCAGGCTTAGCTATCTATGTGGGATTGTCTACTTCCAGCAGCTTCTGTCTTTCCAATAAAACTGAGCAGGGTAAGCTCTTTCTGACTTCCCTTAGGGGCTGTCATCTACAGATGTCAAATCTTTGTTGCTGCCCCACTTACTGTAATTTGGAATAGCCTACCACAAAGATCGGAGTAGCTTCCATACTATTTTGTTTCAGGAGACCTGTGAAAACTTTAAAAAAAAAAATCCTAGGAGGGGACCTAAGAAAATTGGAATCTGATCTCTGGCTTATGGCTGGATGATTTATTATTGGTGGACTTTAATTCCTTCATCAGCAATTTTTGTTGTACTAAATGGCATCTCAATAATTAAACAAGGAAATAAATGTATTTCTACAGCAAAACAAAACTAGAAGAATGTATTGGATAAAGCAGTGATGGCTAACCTTTTCGTCGCCAAGTACCAAAAGGGTGCTCGTGCACACGTGCACCCATAATGCAATGCACGCATGACCCCCCCTCACGCGCCCCGCCATCCCATGCATGCATGCATGACCCCACGCGTGCAACCCCCTTGCGTGACCCCATGCATGCCCCCGCCCCCCTACACATATGCGCGCGACCCCCTCACGTGCACCCCACCCCCCGTGCATGTGTGCGCGTCTCCCGCATGCGTCCTGCCCCTCACGCATGCGCGGCAGAGACCTGAAAACCAGCTGGCCGGCAGGAGGCGCACGCGCATGCACAGTGGAGCTGAGCTGAGGCGACGGCTCACGTGCCCACAGAGAGGGCTCTACGTGCCACCTGTGGCACGTGTGCCATAGGTTCGTCATCACGGGGATAAAGAATGCCTTGTACTTATTAAATAGCAACTCTCATTGCATCCATATTTGCGCACAGAGGAATTCTAATGTTGCTCCATTTTCCTCTGAAAACCAGAGCTACCTGCTATGCTGAAGGTCCTTAAGAAACCTTTGGATTCTAATGGGTTGTTATAAAATAAACAAGCAAGCAAATCATAATATTGTAGATAAAGGGCAATTGTATGATCCCTTCTTCAGCACTGAGGCCAGATTAGAAACATATCATGTAATCAAGGTACTTGGCAATTTGGCAAACTGTTGATGGAGGGTTAGATCCAAAGTTAACTACAAACAAACAAACCGAGCACAGATTTTATTTATAACGCATTCCCATCCAGAATGCAGTTTAGTAATTATTAATAAATAAAAACTAAACAGCAATTAAAAGAATATTTTTGGAATAGGATGGCCTTAAGAAATCTAATAAATTAATAAATGCAAAAATATAATAACACAAAATAATATCCATATATATCATTACAATCACAATAAAAATAATACTATAGGTAGTCTTTGACTTACAACCATTTGTTTAGTGACCGTTCAAAGTTACAATGGCACTGAAAAAAGTGACTTATGACTGTTTTTCACACTTATGACTGTGGTAGTCACATGATCAAAATTCGGACACTTGGCAACTGGCATGCATATATGCCAGTTGCAGTGTCCCAGGGCAGAGGTGGGTTCCTACCGGTTCGGACTGGTTCGCCTGAACCGGTAGTGACCCGCTGGTGACATCATGGTGATGTCACGGAACCAGTTCTGTTGGTGCCGGTCCGTGGGCGTCACCATCTTTTTTTTAATTTTTTTTTAATTTTTATTTTTTTTGAATTTTTTCCCGAGTTTTTTTCTTCTGCACATGCGCAGAAGCCAAGTTTCCGGCACTGCGCATGCAACACCATCTTATTTTCGGCTCCCCCCCTATTTTTTGCTGGTTTTTGCTTCTGCGCATTCTTGCCCTGCCTCGCCTTCACCACGTGCATCCACAGAACTGCCGCCTCCTGCCTACACACAGGTAAGCATTTGCGTTAGGCTACAGCCCTCCCCGCTGGGCCAGCATCTCCTGAAGGCTGTGGGGACGGGGGAGAGGGCATCCCGGCAACCTTCGCGCGGTGGTTAGAAGGCTCCCGCCCCCGGCCAGCGTCTCCCGAAGGCTGCAGGGATGGGGGGAGGGCAGCCTGGCAACCTTCGCATGGTGGTTAGAAGGCTCCCGCCTCCAGCCAGCGTCTCCCGAAGGCTGCGGGGATGGGGGGGAGAGGGCAGCCTGGCAACCTTCGTGCGGTGGTTAGAAGGCTCCCGCCCCCAGCCAGCGTCTCCCAAAGGCTGCGAGGACGGGGGAGAGGGCAGCCTGGCAACCTTTGTGCGGTGGTTAGAAGACTCCTGCCCCCGGCCAGCATCTCCCAAAGGCTCCGGAGATGGGGGGAGAAGGCAGCCTGGCAACCTTTGTGCGGTGGTTAGAAGGCTCCCGCCCCCAGCCAGCGTCTCCCGAAGGCTGCACGGACGCGGGGGGGGGAGAGGGCAGCCTGGCAACCTTCGCATGGTGGAAGCTTTCTGGGCTGGCGGCCCCCTCCCGCCCCCGCCAGCATCCCCCAAAGTGCCCTCTCTGCCGCCACTGCCCTCTCCTACCACCGCCCTGTTCTTCCGCCGCTGTCCTCTCCTGCGTTGCAGAGGGTCGGGTTGGCGCAACGGCCGGGCTGCACGGATCCTTGCTGGGTTGGCCCAGCAGCAGCGGCATCGTCCGCAGCACCAAGGCCCTTCGCTCCGAGTCAGAGCACACCGAGCCGTGCAGGGCAGGCAGCAAGCATGCTGCCCAGGAAGCGGAGAGACCTCTGGAAAAGCGCATGTGTGCTCAGGCTTTGGCAGTGATCCCTCGGCGCAGTTAGATCCAGAGCAGAGCGAGCAAGGGGCTGGATGGGTCCCACTGCACTTTGTCGCACGCCTCTCCTTGCAATGGTGCAGAGAGAGCTCCGTTTCCCCGGCCGCCCCTTCCTGCACCCCGGTTGCCACTCACCAGTAATGCAGGGCCTTGCTGCCTGCCCTGCACGGCTCAGTGCGCTCTGACTCGGAGCAAAGGGCCGCGCAACTGGGCAGGTCGCATATCCGTGCAGCTCAGCAAGGCGAGGGCTGAGTTGCACGCTTCGGGTGGGATGCCAAGAGTTGGATTAGGCTTCCTGGGAATCCGAGTCACCCATGAGGACTTGAAACTTGAGCCAGTGATCTCGCCGGCAAGACCAGCCAGCCAACCAGCCAAGGAGGTGGGCAGCTGAAAACGGCGTGGAGGCACGGGCAAAGGCCGGGAGGAGGTGAGAGGGGGTGCAACACGTGGGAGGCTCCCCGCAGTTCCTCGGCTAATCCAGGCTGCAGCTGAACCCGTTGCCTTTTGGGCCTTTTGGGTGACTGCTGCCCGCATCTGCCTCGGGTCCCGTGGATGCGCCGCTTTCTTCCTTCTCCCGCGCTGCTGCTCTGGTGAGAGAGAGAGAGAGAGGAAGTGTGTGTGTGTGTGTGAGAGAGAGAGAGAGAGAGAGAGAGAGAGAGAGAGAGAGAAAGAAAGAGAGAGGGAGGGAGAAAGAGG